>JAGFPH010011865.1:13539-32673 GCA_018207615.1 Philaenus spumarius | reverse complement strand
CCCTAGAGGAAGCTACATACCAAATTTTATTCCAATCCGTTCAGTAGTTTTAGAGAAATCGTGATTTAGTAACTTTGACTCCCCCAAACCCTCCTAAAATTTCGAATTTTTTGAAAACCTTTCTTAGCGAGCACCTATGGGTCCTAGAGGAAGCTACATACCAAATTTTATTCCAATCCGTTCAGTAGTTTTAGATAAATCGTGATTTAGTAATATTGACCCCCCCAAACTCCCCTAAAATTTCGATTTTTTTTTTAAAACCTTTCTTAGTGAGCCACTATGGCCCTAGAGGAAGCTACATACCAAATTTTATTCCAATCCGTTCTGTAGTTTTAGAAAAATCGTGATTTAGTAACTTTGACCCTCCCAAATCTCACTAAAATTTCGAATTTTTTGAAAACCTTTCTTAGTGAGCACCTAAGGCCCTAGACCTTACCTAAGAATTCAAATTTTTTGAAACGGTTTCTTATCAGCACCTACAGCCCCAGAGGAAGCTACATACCAAATTTCATTCCAATCCGTTCAGTAGTTTTAGAGAAATAGTAATTTAGTAACTTTGACCCCCCAAACCACCCTAAAATTTCGATATTTTTGAAAACCTTTCTTAGTGAGCACCTATGGTCCTAGAGGAAGCTACATACCAAATTTTGTTCCGATCTGTTCAGTAGTTTTTGAGAAATCGTGATCAGTGAGTTAGTGGATTTGACTTTTATATATATATATATATATATATATATATATAGATAGATATTATATTATTATTATTATTTAAACTATTAGATCGATTTCGAACAAATTTGCACCAAACATGTCAATTAGACCTGTATAGATGCACGAAAAAAGATTTTGAAAAATTGTGAAAAACAACCCCCTGTTTGGCCAAAAAACCCCAAAATCAGTTATTATTAATATTATTATCTAAACGAGAATTTTTAGAAAGATGCTTTTTTTTGCATATGGTAGGGTACATTAAGGGCTACAAAAAAGCCAAATTTTATCAAAATCGTTAGAGCCGTTTTTGAGAAATTTTGATTTTTCTCCTTTTTTTTTTGTCATTTTTGGGGGGTAAAACCCCTTAAAAATCAAAAATTTGAAAAAATGAAAAAACGCCTGCAGATATTTTAGAAGTACACCCTCATACCAAAATCGGACCGTTGGTATGGTCTCTAGCTCTGTACACATCCTTACAGACACAAGGACAGACATCACCAAAAAAACACTTTTTTGGGTTCAGGGAGCACCAAAACAAATAATTCCCCTAAAAATATTTTTGGGTTCTGGGAGCACCAACACAAATAATTCCACTAAAGAATTTTTTAGGGTTCAGGGAGCACCAAAACAGATAATTCCACTAAAAATTCAAATTCGAAAATTTGGACGAAAACAATACTTTCACCATAAACTACGTATAGGGTGCAGAAAGTAAAAACCACAGCAAAGTTTATGAAGTGTTGAAAATTTTCAAACAATTTAACAATATTTGTAAGTCATTTTAAAATTGTCCTCTCCCTAATCTTAAACGAAGATGAAATTGTAAGTAATGGTGTATAATCAAATAGGTGTTATGTTTGCTTAATGAGGGCTGCAAAAACCTTCCATCGCCCTCTCACGTGCACCTCCATGGCTGGGTGATAGAAGATACATGGATAGTGAAATTGGTGTAAACGTTAGCAACAGGATAGTGAATGATAGGGAATTGATGGAAAAAAATAAAAATAATAATTTTTACTTTCTAACCTGATTATTGAGTACGTCCAGTACTAAGATATCATAAACAAAATTTGGAAAAAATAATCAATTGGTATGTTTTGTGACAAAAACGTCTTGATGAAAATTGAAACCCCTCCATTCCCTGTATCTAGTCGTCACTTTGGGATGGACAAGAAAACTATTGAAGCGCTTTACAATAAGTTTAAGTAGAGTTTAGTTGAAAATAAATACCAAGAGCTACCTATAAATTTTTGTTAAGTGACATTAAACAAGTTTTTTTTCATAAAAACCTGTTTTATTTACCTGCTATACTACAAAAAGGTTTTACTGTATTAAGTATAACAGGGCTGTTTATCTGTATTAATGCAGCACAGCTAAATACCTTCATTCCCTGATTATGCCTTTCTGTCCCGTCCGTTTTGTACTCAAAATGTAGGTATCAACAACCGTCCCATTATGTTTTATACACTGTTTATTCACAAGGAAAACAGTGCATGTTCTTTAGAAGTATTGCATTGTTACACATGTCTGAAAGGGAAAAAGAGCAAAATAATAACACATCATCGTTTAAGAATGTAAAGCAGTCAACAAAAATGAGAAACTTGGATTTCCTACGTAAGAGGAATCCATAATATTTGGTATCCAAGATGTTTAATTTAGTCTACAAGTTCAACAGAGCAATTCTTTTTCCAAAATTCAATGGAAATTGTATGTCGCAATTCTTTCTTTGAATTGTTATGATTTTTAAATCACCTTTGAAAGTGGAAAAAGTCATTTAAAACAGAATGTTTTTACTGTGACGCAATACTGGCCGGTCTAAGTCTATTTAAGGCAATTACCCGGACAAACATTATACAGAGTGCAAAGTGAATCGCAAAAGCATGGAGCTGCAGGTAAGGTGGATCATTATTTTTTTTATAACAATTAATAAACGAAAGCTAGTCAATGTTATAGATTCAAAATTAATATAATGAAGTACGTCAATCAAGTAATTGAACTAAATTTATTACTTTCTTGCTTAAAATTTTTGTGACAAAATTTTACTTTCGAAACAAATTTGTTGGTACCAATTTTTTTAAAGAAGCAATTCATTATTGACATATTTTTTATGGCGCTACCTATTTAAATTTCTTTTTTTTTAGTGGGAGTATCTTATATTAAAATGATATTTTACACTAGCTAAGTAAATGTTTATATGTCAAATTTCAAGTTTTCACTGGAACTAGAAGTACTCCAACAATTTTCAGTTAGTCTACCATGAAGATTTCAAAAATTACTTAGAAAACAAATTTCATGCTACTGTGCCCGTAAAAAAAATAGGTGACCTCCATTTTAATCTAACTTAATTTCTTGTGTTGGTGATAGTACGCCACGGACAACTTCTAGTTTTTAAGGTGATATACAGGCCTCCCCGAACTCCCTGGTCCCCTTTTGTGGATTTGTTCCTGGGATCGAAACAAATATATTTCACAATATAAACGTGGTTCTATGGTGCTTACTTTTTTGTCTATGTGTGTTGTTTACTAAATAATTGATATCTAGAGAACGGTTTGACCGATTGAGTTCAAACTTGACATGAAGTTATACCTAACAATGATCTATTTTAAGTAAAATAAGCGATTATATCCAATCATGCGTTTCAAAATGGCGACTGTATGAAAATTTCAAACCTAAATTACCCAAAAACCGTATATTTTAACGAAAAATTTCAAGATATATTTTTTATAGCCCTTTTAATTCCCTATCGGATGGTGTAAATATCTAAACAATCGGACGGAGGATAGTAGTTAAGTTAAAGATAATAACAGCATACGTAACCATAATATTGTTGTGTGTTGGTGTAGGATGTTGGGTCGAACAAATCAATTATTGCACACTATAATGTACTTAGGGGAGACCGGGGAAATGGTGATCACTTAAGGTTTGGTGTCTAATTACATTAAGTCATGAAAACTGATGACAAAAATAACTCATGCTACATAAAATATAATCTTTTGTCTTTTGAATCCCCTTGGTAACAATATTTTCAAATTACATCTTTACGTAGAACAACATGTTTATAAAAAAAACTACCATGTTCGGCATTACCCCGCCATCCACGGTAATAACATACATAGTTTGCTATTACCCATGTAAAAACAAAAGTGTTAAAAATAATAGTTTCAACACATTTAATAGTAAAAATGTTAAAAAAATTCTATTTGATATTTGTTGCTTTTCAGTATGTTGGTGACATCTCTACAACAGAAATATATAAACCCATCTAATTTTTATTAACTGCAGGTGAGGTTGGGATAATTTGTTCCAATGCCGGCTGTACAGTAATTCTTGAGTTTCTCCCTCCTGAATTTCATAAATAGCTCTAACATCTGCACCCCAAGAAGCCTTCCTCACTAAAAATTCCTGGATTAAGTAATTAGATCTGTTGTTTTTAAAACATTTATTTCTTTTTCCATGTTTGATACCTTGATTAAACACAGTTTTCAGAGGGCAATAGAACATAATGTTCAAAAGTTATAGCCTATGAGACGGGTGTGGTGGCATTAACAGCCAGACAACACCATTGTCCTTACAGACGTTGTAGATTACATTATTTCCATAATAACACATGTGAGGAAATGAACATGGTCCGGGGTAATGGCGAACAGTTAGTTCGTGATTCCCCCATGAAGCCTTGTACTTTTTCATGGCATATTAAATTAAATGAATATTAACCCTTTTAATTCTCCATTTCTTGGTGCACATTTCAATTGAATCAGTCATTTGAGAAACAGCTCATTTCCAAAGAAGAAAAGTTTCGGAAAACTAAAAATAACATTCTTGTGACAATATTTCCCACAGATTATTGTTATATATTTTATATGTAAGTAAAGGGGTCTAGTATGGTAAGTATAATAAACAATATTTACAAAATATTTATTTTTGCGTAAAAAAAATTTAAAGTCGTTGGAGATGTGTTGTTTCTCAAATGACTAACGCAGCACATCAAACAAAAATAACAAATTAGTAAAAGAATAATTAAACATCTCACGAATACAAATTATACAGATTCAAACTTAAGAACAACCAATCAAACGTCCTACAACCACTCCTAGATGGTGCTGATAAACTAGCTTTTACTTTACAAGTAATATTTATATCGATAGTAAAGTAACTGAAGTTTTGTTAATTTAACAGTTTTCTTTAATCAAGCCATAGCCTAGTGGATAACGTTGCGTCTTCCTGATCAGAAGATGCTGGGTTCGAATCTAGGCTAGGGAGACCAGATATTTAATCATATCTGTGGTTTGAGGGTAGGAGGGCGGAAGTAAAGCAAACGGTGGTATGACTAGATATCTGGTCTCCGGCTGTGGCTGTTTTGCATAATTTTAATAAGGTATTTATTTATGTACATATATATTTACTAAAAAAAAAAAAAATGTATATAATTTTAAAATGTAATAAATAAGAAAACCCAGGAATGTACATACATCGATTTTATATACTATATCATACGTAAATCAGAAAGAACTATCCTTTTTGCACCTGTTTTCAAGATTGCAAGAATAGTCAGCTACCACCAGTCATTTGAGAAACAACACATATCCAGGAGATGTAGTGTTTCTCAAATAAACGAATATTTTGGTACCTCGTATCTACATGCTTTGTAACTAGAGATGTGGTGTTTTTGCATATTCGGATTTCTCTTGCTTTCACCAATAATTTTACATAACTAACTCAATTTCGGCAAAAAATGGAGATGGGGTGTTTCTCAAATGACTGATTCAATTAAATTTAAATATTATTTGTACCTGTTAACATTTTGGAAAACACAAAATATTTTACAATTGGAAAAGTGATAGTATTATTCAAAAACTAAATACAATGCTCTGTATTCCATGAACTTATGTATATTTTAATATCCATATCCAAAAATACTTGTATATACCTAAGTAGTTATTTTTTCGAAAACTGTATAAGATATTGCAATATTGAAATTGTCCCATTAAAATATAGACTTTATCTACAATTAATTAATAAATTATTTAATAACTTTCTTTTTTAAAGTCGTCGAGTTATACCGTTTTGAAAAAAGCGTACATTGAGTAGTGCACCTCTACATAGTTGTACGAAGGTACCTTGAAAGTGTTAAGTCTCTAGCCATCACAGTTTTAGCTGTTCTTTGATTATGAATCAGTCAGGTCTTGTTTTATTTACACAGATTACTCTTAAGTTATGCAATCATTATTAGGCTCCAGTATCCAAAGTTGTAAAACTCTTATCTCACACAGAAAAAATGTATTTATTAGTGAATTTCCATAGGAAAAATGAGCTATTGCAGTGGCCTTTATGGTAAGACCCAAGGTCGGGAGTAGCAAATGAGCACCGATCATGATCCCCAGAAAACGTTTTGGGGTGTCATTAAAAATCATATATATATATATATATATATATATATGTATATATGTGTTCGCACTCTAGCGGCCGCATTTTGAGTCCGATTTGGTTCAAATTTGGTACACATTGGAACGGCCAATCGACCGATCCAATTGGGGTTAATTAATTACATTAATTGAAATAAATTCAAAGTCAATATAAGAAAGGATTAAAGCCAAAGGGTGTCAGAAAAGCCCAAAATTAAGATAAAAAAGTAGTTTCCAATGTAAAAATAGTATTTAGTAATAATTTTTAAAATTGTGTTAGTTAAATACGTGCAGACTGTGACGTATGCTTTAGCGACAAAGTCAAGCCAAAACCTTGCAGGATCTAACAGGCATGGACTTGTCCAGTCTTGTCTAAATTTGGTAGAAATGAAATAACATTAAAAGATAGGGGTTTGTAATTTTATAAAATAAAGTGTAAAGTCATTCTTGGGCATAAAAAGGCCAATAACTCATAAAGTTCAAATGTAATTAAATCATAAAAAATAGCATTTAATAGAGTCAATAATAGGGCATAATCAAGCCAAAGTTCAATATAAATAAATAAATAGTTTTTTAAAGATAAAATAAATTAATAAAAATTTTTATTAATTCATAATAAATACAAGGGAGATTAATTAAAGGGAAATATTGATAAAATAGGGTATATATATGTGTAATAAATTGTAATGCCATGTGAGATATGAAAAGAGCTTTAAAGGGGGGGAATGAAACGCCGAAAACCAAACGAAGGCAATTAGAGTAACATCAAGCTGAATAACTAGACAACCAAACAAGCTATCAAAAATCCAACACCAGATTACGCGTTGCAAGACCAACCGAAGAAGATACAAGCAAGAAAAAATGGAAAATTTCAAATTTACAGGAAATAAATTTCAAAATTTAAGCAAAACTAACGAAGTCTATAACTCAAGAATGAAGAGGAGTAGAAACACCATTCGAATTCCAGGGAAACCAGAAAACGTCAACCAATCCATAGAAGTCAACAAAATCAAAATCCGACCACGCAAAAAGAAGTTATAGAGTTTGGGTGAAATCAATGCAAAAATTGTCAAACGACAAGTTCATACAGGCACTCAAGGCCCAAGCTGCGACGGGGAAGTGACGTCATCGGATCCACTACGAAGAGCAAAACAGACCGCACATTGAAATTCAATAAATGAAGATAATAATTAAATTAGGCCTAATCGATGGGAAATAAAGGCACTAAAATTCATCAAATAAATCAGGAAATATATTAAGACCAAAAAATATATTTCTAAAGCAAGAAACCAGGATTTCTTGTTACATAGAGGAAGATGCTGGTTTGACAAGTAAAAAGTCGACGATAGAAGCCTGCATCCCCTCCAATATCAGTTTAGCACGGAACGCCAACGAGTAGACATCTGACCAAGCTCCGAGGGTACTTAGAGAAAGTCAAAGGGCGATCAGTTCGGTGTGCGTTACGTTTCTAGCTCCGGCCTAAAGCTAAGTCGGGTCGTGATAATTTCGGGAGAAGAATATCCATATAAACGGCCTATCTTGCCAAAAGATACTACAATCAACTGGGAGAGGACAACTTTAATTAAGTCTAGGAGAAGACAACTGTAAGCCGAAGAAACCATTCTGGGGACCAAGGAGAACAACTTTAAATCGCTGGAAATCGACAGAAGGAATTACGCGTCGAACTTCTTGTGTTCTGTAAGTGGCAAACGATCATTGTTACTTATAATTTTAAATAAATCCCTTTTTTACAAAATAATAAATAAATTAAAATAAACTAAATAAATAAATTCAAGTAGATTCTGGGGAAATTGAATAAAGTAAACTCGTTTAGTAAATTTCATTACTCACAATGGCAAATCGTCGTATGTAAATAATATAATCATTAATATACAAATTTTAATTAATAAATTAATTAATCACTTTGCTACTTTTCAATATATGTAATTATAAGTTAAAGATTAATAAATTTCATTGTGTTTTTGAAAATAATAATTTGTTGTTTCAAAGTTAATGGATTTATGTTAATTAATAAATCGTTTTTGTGTTTTCAATAGAAAAATTTTGAATATATAATTTACAAATCCAATCAAATTAATCCTAAAACCATTCAGTGCTCTAGTGTAATTAAGTCAGCAGGTGAGTTATTCACGGATCACTACAAATTTAACTCCAAAGGGAACGATCCCGAAAAAGAGTCTAGAATTGAGCTAGTGTACTACACAAAAGACAAAACAGGTCTAATTAATTTAAAATTTAAAACTTAAGAATAGGAAACAAAAAGTTTTCCTTTTCTTGCCCTCGCCAAACCTCTCAAATTGTTCTCACGGGGTAGTGCAACAGAACAACGTCAAATAAGGCCTGAAAACACTTGGGTGTTATTTGATGAGGGGAAGTGTTAAAGTTAACAACAAAAGGTTGTGTTTATTGAATAAATTAAGAGGGTAGGGAGGTTTGCGCGTGGCAACATGTTGGTTGTCTACGTCGCTTGGACGAGTTCGTTAGCCAAAAAAAATCCAACAATCGGAAGCACGTTTTTTGACCGGAAGTATCAATTTTTTTAGATTTTTCCTACGAGAATGAATTTGTTTTTGAGTTTTTTCTACAAATATAAATGTAGGATGTTATTCTGCACATTTTGTTTTTTTACCCGACCTTATAGCTCGCTTGGTTCCCCCAAAATCGATCAAAACATAAAATACCATAGAAGTACCCGGTTCAAAGCCATGTGGTGGATTCTACCGTGGGTTTGGCGTACGAAGCACGCAATGCATTGTGAATTGAAGATACTCCCAATATGCGGAATGGCGTCGTGAATAGATCTATTTCAGAAATTGTTGGTTGAAACCCTAAAACATAGGCATATAAACTTAATTTTGGAAATTTGATCCACTCACGTCAGCGGTCCAGCTGCGTGGTCGAATTATTTATAATTTGTAACTTGAGAAATTGTAAAATTTATAGTATTACAAATATATAGGCCTATTCACACGTTTATGTTAAAAAAAACAATTTTGGTTGCAGTAATTGAGTATTTTTTGCGAATATATAGTTCCTTACCTTTCAATGGCACCCATATGATATTTTCTAGTGGGCTAGACCGGGGACATGGGGATTAGGGAGTACCCTCCCCTCCTTTGGCAAAAGGTATCCGGGATTATTTTTGACCTTCCCCAGAAAACTTTTAAAATTTGGGAAACCTAATTGGCTGTTCAGGTGAAATATTTACCCACACAGCATTGAGTCTGTACCTTCACACCATCAATGAATACATAAAAATCCTGCGTGCTTTAAGCCCACACCAAGTAGTGACTTATTCTTGAACTCTTGTAAAAAATAAAAGAAATATATGTAAAATGAAACGGTACAAAACATTTAAAACATATTCTAGTGCTAAACCACTTCTATGTAATACTGACTTTTAAATAATTCTCTTCAAAGGACAATACCTGATTATAATTAATAATATACATATATCCCTCTCTCTGGGAGCTAGGGGGCTACGGCCCCCTCTGCACATATCTAGGGCGAAAATTCTGCAAAATATTTTGAGTTAACGAAAGCTTGTTAAAAACTGTTTACTTGACATAACTTGCAAATTAACTTATTACTAAACACTGCAATGTATTCAGAGATTGAAAAAAAAAATTATTATGTAGATTACCAATTAACTATATTTAGGTACCAGTTAACTATATGAGAATAGGTTTTGACTTGGTGGGCTAATTAAAGACAATTTTAAGGAGTTTGACAGTTGAAATAGTTAGGTAATATTATGGTCTTAAACATACTAAAGATATGGAAATCCTCAGGAATCGAACTAGTACTTCAACAATTTGTATTACAGCAAATACCTCTCAGTTTTTACTTCATTGGAGGCTCGATGGAACTAAACCATTTCCCCTGGCTTTTTTATAATACATCCGACTAGTTTTCATTTCCCTGTTAAATTCAAAAATTGTATTGCTACTGACCCTCTTCTGTACAGACAGAAATTAGACTGAGCAGTGAAAATAAAGATTTCCTTCAGCAGCCAAACCGACAATTTACCCTGGATAATGAGAAATAGTGTAGACATTTTTAATTTCATTCCAGTCTTATTTAATTGAATGCAGATTTAGCGAATTTATTTTCTAAGAAAAGAAATCGATTGTAAATAACTATGCATGGAGATTTATGGATGTGTTTATCCATGTTTAAACCAAATAACAACATCTTCTAAGATTCACCGGGATCATCCTTTACAGAATTCATTGTAGCCTTTTGGATTGTTATATTTATATATAACTGGTTATAAATACCTTGTTTGTCAAACAATCCTTATTTTTTGTACGACATGTTTCGCCATAACACAGACGGCAGTATCAAGCTACACTTTACAAACACAATGTTAGTGTCTTGTGTTTGTAAAGTGTAGCTTAATAATGCCGTCTGTGTAATGGCGAAACATGTCGCACAAAAAATAAGGATTGTTTGACAAACAAGGTATTTATAATCATCCTTTACATTAATAATTCGTAATAAAGTTTGTAAATTTCTTAGTAATAAACATGAAATCATTTAATAACTAATTACTTTATTATACATTTTAAAGAATTTCAATTCAAAGTTTTTTACTACTTTACCTTTATCCCTTATTATAAAGAGAAGGGGGTCTTTAAAAGTGGTTAAGTGCGAAATAAGTTTGGGAACCAATGATTATATTACATGCACCAGAGCTACACACTTTACCCCTTAATCTAGCACATGTTCACCATCCGTAAAACTTATTATTTACAAGTAGGATAAAATGCATTTATGCAGAACTCTCTGCGCAGAGGCGCTGTGGGACTCTCCTTTCACTTGCGTGCGCGTGCAAGTGAGAAGCACTACCAACTAAAACTCTCTCCAACGCACATTATAAGTGAATAATTAGTTGTAGTCCTTTCTTCAATAAAATAATAAATATGATACATATATAATATTAATGCATCAAAGCATTATTAGCGAATTTCCATAGGAAAAATGAGCTATTGTAGAGGCACTTATGGTAAGACCCAAGGTCGGGAGTAGCAAATGAGCACCGATCATGGTCCCCAGAAAATGTTTTGGAGTGTCATGAAAAATCATATATATATATGATTTGGTCCAAATTTGGTAGCCTACACATCTTGGTTGTCTATGTCGCTCGGACGAGTTCGTTAGCCAAAAAAAATCCAACAACCGGAAGTACGTTTTTTGACCGGAAGTAACTATTTTTTGAGAATTTAACTACGATAATGAATTTTTTTTAGAATTTTTTCTAAAAATATTAATGTAGGATGTTATTCTGCACATTTTTTTTTTTTTTACGCGACCTTATAGCTCGCTTGGTTCCCCCCAAAATCAATCAAAACGTATAATACCAAAAAAGTACCCAGTTCGAAGCCAAGTGGTGCAAACTCGCGAGGCCACTAGGCGCAAACAAATTCTACTAATATATTGCGTACACAAGACAGCTGTTCAACGCCTTTGTGAGTAGACCTATTTCCCAAATTGTTGGTTGAAACCCTAAAACATAGGCATATAAACTTAATTTTGGAAATTTGCTCAACTCACGTCAGCTGTCCAGCTGCGTGGTCGAATTATTTTTCATAGGTTTCAAAAAAGTGAAATACAAATGTATCCTCTTTCTCTAAGTTATTGTAGTCTCATTCAATTTACAACTTTTGATATTTTCTTACAGTTGAAACACGTGCTGTACGTTGGAGTCTTTTTGGTTGCTTTAGGAACAGTCGAAGCTACTTGCAACAAAGAGACAGTGAAATACATGCTCGTCAAAGTATGTGGCTACACCAATAAACGAAGTTTCATCGACAGCTTTTTTCATATGATGACACACGAAGAAGTCGACAGGCGTTATAACGAACTGGAACAACGGAATGGAATCTTGCTTTCAGACCCTAGCACAATCCAAGAAAAAAGATACAGCTATTCTGACATAGATATTGGTAGGTTCAAGTGTTATTTATGGTTGATAGAATTAAAACTTATGATACAACACCCAGTGTCAACCCTGAAACTGAACATACAAAATGTATTTAGGCGTATTATACGTTAAAATTAGTATAAAGCGTTAATATAATTTCAAATGGGGAGAAAATAAATTTATAGAAAATCTGTCGATCAAACATTGCATAGTGTATTCGTTTAAGTTAATTTTGCGGATAAAAATGTTATACAGAGAATTTTATTTGTATAGTATGTACTGCACAGTAGAGTCCTGTTAATCCGAACTAATTGGTTTATACATTTTTAGATTAACCAAAATTGTGAAAATAATGTAAAAAATTATTTTAACTGAATAAAAACATTCCATTGTAATGCAAGCAAAGCACATTTAACAACGAGATTGAGAAAATGATCTCCGAGTATAGATACAATACTGGGATGTACATGTACAACACTAGAATGTGCAGCTTGCTACCAATGAATACAGAACTTACAAGCAGCGCATCTCTTATGGAGAATAGTCAGCCTGGTAGGTTGCCGCCTGCAGGAGGAGACTGCGGAACACCTTATCTATGAGTGTGAGAGGCTTGAGCGGGTGAGTCATAGAACCTTTGGCAGGCTGAACAAAGGACAAACAATACCTCAGGATGACCTTATCAGCAAGATCCTTAAGTTCAACAGGCTTATGGATCTCGACAAGGGTAACTAAGGGTTCAACATCCTTAAGTGGGAGCGCAATAAGCCCAAGAGGCTGACGTGCTTAAGGTTTCGGACCGCCCACAGAAGAAGAAGAAGAAGAAGGTTGCCGCCAAATCGAGTTTAGTGCGGCAGTCGTTAGGCAGCGCTGGCTGAAAATTTCCACCTATCTGAGACTCATCAATCCTCCGCGTAAGGATGAGCGAGACAGAGAACGGCTGGCTTTTTCTCCGTCTCATTCACACTTTTACCACTTGGATGCCGCGCTAACCTTGCCAGATTCAAATAAAACTAGAATCTTAACATTGGGGGAGTTGGCTTCTTTCAAGTTCTGTATTCATTGTTTCTACTGTGACGATTATTTACAAAGTCTACAAATTTATTTAAATTTGTATTTTTAATTGATTTTGTGGGCCCCAGGCCCAGGCCCTTTGCCCTCTCTGTTCCACCTTGTCACCGACCCTGCCCTTTCAGGAGTAATGATATTTGGGAAAGTCATGCACTCCCATTTATAGAGGATTTACTTCTGAATTTCTTTGAATTCTTAAAACTTCAAACATATATTGTTTTCTCTGTTTGAAGTTATTGTTAGTTAATGATGGATGTTGAATTTTATTATAATTACTTGTTCGGACATTTGCCATCATTTGTGTGTTAAATAATCAAACATGACGTTTCGGGAATACAAATCAATTCCCGTTCTCAAGTGACTAAAACTAACGGTACATAAACCGAGGCAACTAGGCCTATGTAAGGGTGAACAAAGTAAAACTACAAATTATTACTAACCTTAAATATCTACGTGATACATCTCAGAGCTAAGACTGAGAAGTCAAACACACCAACCACAGACAAAACAAACCACGTCAAACTGGCCAGAGTATTAAGGCGTGGCCAACAGGAAGGGGTAGTTCCCTATTGTTTCATATAGTTCAACTGTTTCGCACGGGAACGGGTTATAACACCACGTGGTGGTTCTACTGGTAAAAGTTCAGCATTTTTATTAGTTGGTAACATTTCTTTTATTATTAATATGGTTATTATAATCAAGTTTTAGTTCTTTTTTTAATAATGGGAGCCATAGTGGCCTTACTTCGATGCTTGTTTGTCTAATTGTGTTTTGTCTGTGGTTGGTGTGTTCGACTTCTCAGTCTTAGCTCTGAGATGTATCACATAGATATTTAAGGTTAGTAATAATTTGTAGTTTTACTTTGTTCACCCTTACGTAGGTCTAGTTGCCTGGGTTTATGTACCGTTAGTTTTAGTCACTTGATTACGGGAATTGATTTGTATTCCCGAAACGTAGTGTTTGATTATGTAACACACAAATGATGGCAAATGTCCGAACAAGTAATTATAATATATTGTTTATTAAGATGCAAAACAAAATAAAACTTTCAAGTTTTATCTAAAAATGTAAATTAACTTATAAATTAAATATTTTTCTTTGCATGAAAATCTTGAAAACAAGGGCATATATACACAACAGCACATTACAATCAGATCACTGATAGGTTGTGTACTTTTACTTTGGTCTTTTGTTGTACTGTAACATAACCAGCTTTTGAAACTTTCTTGTTTGTCGGAAACGGTTTAGTTATGTGGCGTCCTGTCAGACGCAAAGGACTACTGGTCATGGAACAATAGCTCTTCTTTTCTCGTATATATATGTCAAACACTTACTTAGGCATAAAACAACGATCTAACTAAAATATGGAATACGAATAAATTCAGACCACTCAGAGTTGGAACAATAAATATAACACAGCAATATGACTGCGTATTATACAGCAAATTAGTTCCCAAACAACTGTAGCGTGCTACGAGTGTACAGATGATTGATTTCAATATTTACCCACAATATATTGCACAAATACCTGTGCAGGATTACAGCCAGGTGATTTTTTAAAGACAGTTTCGTACCATTAGACAGCGAGTCATTTGTTCGTAAACACCAAACCGACCCCTCTAACGCCTCTCCCCCTTGAATAATGTTAGTCTCACTCAACTCTTTCCCGCTTAGACATGCCAGTGACCTCGTATCAAAACTATTTTGCATAAAGTGTCTTAAAAATGAATGAAAGAGGTGGGGCTAGCAAACCTCTACAAATGATGTTCCAGAAATTCACCCCTCGTTTTGTAATATTTTTACATGACGTTCTAGAACGTCATTACTATTTGCTGTAATGTTCGTGTTTTCCAGACAATGATGACCACGCTGGTTTTTCACTTTAAAAAACTGAAATCATGCTGTATAGTCAAATTGAGTGCATATGTTTATCTAGTGTTAGCTAATCAATAAAAAGTGTATTTGTTTTTATACAATTCATATCAATATAATATTTTCCCTAAAACATTATATTATCTTAAAACCATAAAAAAAATCATTCTGAAAGCATCCTTCAAAAAAAAACTTAATCAAATTGTTAAACCGTTACAAACTTAAGTTACATGGTTTTCTTTCAGGGCCATCTTTATATTATAGGCCTATTTTGTAAATCTGTTTAAGTTTAAACTATAGCAACAATACAATTTCAATTTATCATTATATTTATAAAATTTACCAATAGAACTTTTCTTATTGGGTATTTACAGAACTATTAACTCAAATTTCGGAGTTCAGTAAAATTTGTAGTTATTCAACTAAACATAATTATAATTTCAACTCGAACATTTAGCTTTTCTGATTTCCTCTTGCGAAAGTAGATCTTCATTTAAACATTAATTTACTTGGCCAATTAATCTTGAACTCTGCAGTACATCTTTTAGAGAAGGTTTAGATTGAGGTACACACAAAAGTTTCCAAATAACAGTGCAAAAATGCATGATTTTTTAATTTAATACTGCTTTTTAACCATCCTATTTATTGTTATTATTATTTAAGGAATGTACAGCCTATTCGAGACTAAAGACAGTCATGCCATCAGCACACTTTAATAAAACAAACTTTTAAAGGGTTTACATAAATTGCATTTATAAATTAACTATTTTATTTTCAGATATTGGCAAGAAGAAGTTCAGTCCACGATTAATAAATCCGTTAAAGAACATTGAAAACATTGAGGTTCATCAAGAGCTTGATACAAATGGTAAAATTTATACATAAGGTTCTAATTTACTAATTTATGTAATGCTAGCAGAGTTGTAATTACTTCAACCTTGTTATTTTTGTACACGTGGACAGTATTAATAATATTTTTTTTTAAATCGGTTACTTGAGTAATGTAGGATATATTTACAAGCTTTTGGTAAAATTGAAGCATTAGGTTCTACTGCATTAAATTTCTAAAATATAGGCTAAAATTAATTATATGAAGATAGAAACATGAATTTGATTAAAAACACAGGAGAGAATACAAACTTTTGGACCCAAGCAGTCCTTCCACTTTAACAAAATGAACATTTTCCTCGTCTTCTCATCGTGACAACTTAAAATAATACAAAAAACTAAGCACAAACTATAAAGAAACAACCTGAAACAAATGAACCGCCAGCAATTGTTGAAAGGAAGGTGCAAATGTGCAGTTGCGATCGTGATCAAGATAGCAAATATTGTTGCACGTTTCTATAAATTGTACAACATTGAATATTTTTTGATTAATATGGGTTTTTTTCTGCAATTTTATATAAAAATCCAAATACTGTAAAAATTATATACTTTTACAAATGTTTTCTGTACTTCTGATTTATATAGTTGGTCTCTAAAGAGTTAAGAAATAATTCAAATTACAAGATTAAATTTGGTAGGCCTATACCCACTTTTTGTGCTACGTTTTATTTATACCTGTTTAAATTTGTGTGAAAGTTAACGGTATTAAAAATAATTTTCCTTAGAAATTTTTAAATGGCAGCCATTTTGAAAATTGACATAATCAAGTTTTAGTTCTTGCTTTACTGGTTAGAATGTAACACAAAAAGAGTGTGTACCAAATTTAAACTCATAATATTAAGAGTTACAAGTTCAGATTAATTTTTTTTTAAATCCCATAATGATGGACAAATGGAAAACTATTTTTAGCAGGACCTTTATGTGAACTTTTTGCTTATGTTTATCTATAGGATCATTGAGAGATTGTTGTGTAATTTTGAATCGCCCTGCAGTGGCGGCTGGTGAACTATTAGCTTGGGGTTCAAACCTACCGGTTGTCTGGGGAATTTTAGGCTTTTTTTACTACAATTTATTACTGTTTTGAGACATCACTGAAAAGTGTGTAATGGGAAAGAATCGGGTTATAGATTTGATGATGGATTGGAGTATGTAAATAATTATAAATATGAGAACGATGTTGTTTTACATATTATTAGTACACTTTATTTATTAGCAGGAGGTAAACAAACACAACGGAATAAGTGCGCTGTTTACGTAACACAGATGTGAAGTGGAGCTTCGGGTCAAGTCGGGAGTCGCTAAACTGCAGCGACAAACAATGCTATACAGTAGAACCCCTCTTAACCGGCCTCGGATCAACCGGTCCTCGGATTAACCATCCTATCCCATGGAACAATAGAGTTTTTTCTCTCTTACAGATATTACTGTAACTGGCAGAAGTCTCAAATATTGATTGTTTGACGGACATTATTTCCTGGAAAATAAAGCAGGGTGACACAACTTTAGGTGTGCAATGTGTTAGTGTTGCGGCAAGCAGAACAGGGGAGGGGGAGAGTGACTTTGATTCCCCTCTTGCTTCCGTGGCAACTGTATTTTTTCTTAGAATCAATTGACAAAGCGGCATCCTTTTATTCGTCTGTCAACTGGCCAAACAGGTAATCGGCGGGTTTCGGTCCCGACCAGACCGTCCCCCCCCCCCTCCGTCCAAGTCAGAAGGTTCATTCTTTGAGTTGAACTGGCCAATATATACAATGCTTCTAGAGCCGTGGAGTAACTCGCTGTCATATTTTAACAACTTTTCACTCTATATTATTAGATTTACAAAACTCGGAACTAAATATTTGTAGTTGTTAAAATATTATGGCAATAAAGCAAATTGCTTGGGATATAGCACGAGCCGCCACTGTCACCTTGTGTAAATGGAGATAACAATTTCACTAGGCTTCAAAATAAATTCAAAGAAAAATGTATGGAATGGTAGGAAATCTTTCAGCCACCTAGTGGATCTGAAAAATTGTTTTTAAAATCATAAACTGTTTGACTGAATCTTAAAAATAGTAAATTTATATACATTACTAGCTGATATACCCGTTCTTCGCACGGGAAAACTGCGTGTAATTTGAGAAACTTAATTTTAATTACTATGTTTGTGTTTGCCCGTTAGTTTACCATTCGTTGACAATGGCTATCCAGTTTCGCCACGGAGAGGCCGGCAAACATGGAGAACATATTATTTACATATTTACAATAACATTTTCACATGTTTACTATCTAACATGAAAAAGCTGCTTTAGAGGAAGCTACATACCAAATTTCATTCCAATTCATTCTTATAGAGTTTTTAAGTAATTTTGACTCTCTCGAACCCCCTAAAATTTAAATATTTTAACCATTTCTTAGTGAGCATCTACGGCCCTAGAGGAAGCTACATACCAAATTTCATTCCAATCCGTTCGGTAGTTTTGAAGGAATCGTTTTTTAATAAATTTGTTCACCCCAAACCACCCCCCCTAAAATTTCTAATTTTTTCAATCCCTATCTTAGTGAGCACCTATGGCCCTAGAGGAAGCTACGTACCAAATTTCATTCCAATCCACTTGGTAGTTTTGAAGAAATCGTGATTTAATAACTTTGATCCCCAAACCCTCCTAAAATTTCGAATTTTTTCAAACCCTTTTTTTTAGTAAGCACCTATGGCTCTAGAGGAAGCTACATACCAAATTTCATTCCAATCCATTCGGTAGTTTTGAAGAAATCGTTTTTTAATAACTTTGATCCCCCCAAACCCAACCTAAAATTTCTAATTTTTTCAAACCATTTCTTAGTGAGCACCTATGGCCCTAGAGGAAGCTACATACCAAATTTAATTCCAATCTGTTCGGTAGTTTTGAAGAAAGTCATTTTGTAATAAATTTGATCCCCCCAAACTCCCAAAAAATTTCGAATTTTTTCAAACCCTTTCTTAGTGAGCACCTATGGCCCTAGAGGAAGCTACATACCAAATTTAATTCCAATCCGTTCGGTAGTTTTGAAGAAGTCTTTTTTTAATAACTTTGATCCCCAAACCCCCCTAAAATTTCGAATTTTTTCAAACCCTTTCTTATTGAGCACCTAGAGGAAGCTACATACCAAATTTAATTCCAATCCATTCGGTAGTTTTGAAGAAGTAATTTTTTAATAAATTTGATCACCCCAAACACCCCTAAAATTTCGAATTTTTTCAAACCCTTTCTTAGTGAGCACCTA
>JAGFPH010011864.1:11887-32674 GCA_018207615.1 Philaenus spumarius | reverse complement strand
ATATTTATGTAACATGTAAGGCAAATAGACCTAGATTATGTCTGTTCAAATACAGTAATTTTTTTTTAATTGTCCTGACTGTGCCAAATAAAATTATTGACTTGATTTAATAATATTGTACAACATTTCAAAGATGGTTTCCAAGATTATTCAGAGATTGTTTGTTTTAAGAGATCTCAATGGAGGCTCAGTTAAAAACAATATTCTGTTACTAACTTGTGTATGGACGGTAATTTCTTACATCAAAAGCTACAAATGCCATGTAAGGATGGTTGTTCCTTGATGTCAACTTCATGCCCACCGATTATCCTCTGTTCCGGGTTGGTCGATGGTATATTGACTGAAAAAATACACAGGAATAGAATTAGAAACATAACTAAAATTTCAATATTGTAAATTTTAAATGTATTCTAGTTTCCATGGTTATGAATTGTATAATAAATTAAAGTATTACATAATAGTTTGAATATTACATTGTTGAGAATAAAGAAATGTTTTCACATCCTTATACCTAGATTAGACTGAACGGATTTTGTTTGTATTTCCCCTTATCTTTAGCTGTACAAGTTTTTTTATAAAACGTTAAAACACGAAAATAGAAAATATTCATTTGTGTGATACGTTTATGAGACAGTAGGCAGCCTAGAGACAAACGCATATATTAGTGTACGACTATAATTTTGATTGATTGGTTTGAGGTCCTGTAAATTAACGATTCCTTTTTCTTATTTTGTCGAGCTAAAGGCCTTCATCGCGATCTTGAACTTAATCACTATTTGAAATAAATTGAAAATACTGTTTTATTTTAATTTATTCCATTTCTTCAACAAACCATTGCAATCAACTTTATGCGGCAATGGTATACTGACCATCCGCCGAGTTGGCACTAGAATAAACTATTGAATTCAAATAACTTAACTATCACAAATTATTAATAACTAGGGGAGACCCCTGCGTGCTTCGCACGCCAACCCCTGATGGGACATTTGATAAAACGTACGGTTTTTGAGTAATTTAGATTTAAATTTTTCAAATAGCCGCTATTTTGTAATGCATGGTTGGATTTAATCGGTTATATTTTTTAGATATATCATTGTTAGGTTAAACTTCATGTCAAATTTGAACCATCAGTCAAACCATTCTCTAGATATGAATTATTTTGTACAAAAAACAAAATGGCGTATATCTGGAAAACGAAGCGTTTTCGGGACCATGTTTATATGCACTTTTTTCTTATTTTGACCCATAGAAATTTCCCGAAGTTTGATCCCGAAACTACTGGACACCCTGTATATAAAATTTTTAATGACACCCCAAAATATCCTAATCAATAGTCATTCCAATGCAAATGTCATAGTATACAATATTCCGATTGCATTCGCTTTGCCGTGGGGGTTGGTGAGCGAAGCGAGCCCTCCTCTAGTTATATCTAAAATTTAAACAAAATTACTTACTTTGTTCGATTTAAAAAGTTACTTCATTTCCAAAATGCAATTACTTCATGAAAAGTTCCAGTCGAATCTACATTTCCACATAGTTTTTTGTCAGTTTTAATTGGGGGGGACCTAAAAGAGTTTATGGATTTTGAAAGTCTCGTGTTTTGATTTGTTTTAAAATATGAAACAAATACATTTAAAACATTCGTATTTGTTAATAGTCCAAGAACCGGGCGAACAAATATACTACGAATAAGATATACGAATAATATTGTGTGAGCGAACCGTTCTACTGAAGCCTTAAAGGGAGTCATATTTCATATAATTTTGCCCTCGACACAGGAATCGGACGTTACTTCAGAATTTAATGTATGCTTTAGTTATAAGGTATTTAAAGCAGTTAAAGTTACTGTGAATCAGATTTTGTGTCCATTGAGTATAACTGTCATGTTAACTTTGAGTACTATTATCTGGTTGAGTATTACTATCATGCTATCGCGAAGCGTTATTATCTTGTTGAGTATTATTATCTGGTTTATCATTGAGAAATATTATCTTGTTAAATATTACTATCAAATTGAAAACAAAAATGTTGTACAAATAAAACATTTTTTCACCGATTCTATTGAGTTTTAAATTGTTTAGTACATTTTTAAACGTCGTGACATTATTTATTAACAACTTCTGAGATAGCACATTAAGTTTTCTAATCATTGTACGTAAAACCATAAAAGCAGCATTTATTGAAAACTTTAAAGTATATTCGAAACGCAAAAGTTAAAACGGTAAGCTTTGAAAATATTGAAGAACATTTTAAAGTGTTACTTAAGAAGGAAAATGGAACAACAAAAGCATCTGTCTGTCACAGAGTTGGGGAGATGTAACTCGACGTAGTTTTAGTGTCATTTGCCTAACCATGCGCCTGAAGTAAAACAAATGGGACTTTTTTGGGGTTAAATTGATGAAATAAAAAACAAGTTTTTAATGCATACTGAATGATATTATATCAAACAGTAATTGCTTTTATTTTTAAAATATCTTTAGTACAATTTAATTTGTAGACTTACGATCATGTAAAGTAATATTAAGAAATGTAAACAAATAAGATTATATATAAAATACCGCACACTGAGCCCCCCTGATCCACTGATTATATTTCAGAAATTGTAATTCCTGAGTTGAACATGTTTCTAAAGAAGTATTTTAAAATTCAAATTTAAAACGGTAAAAAGAGAATAAAAAACTAAAGTTACAATAGTTGGAGAAGTTAAACGTATGACTTCGTTTCAACTTGACTAATATTTTACAACTAAATATCCTAAATTTCCAACAGCTTGTTAAAGAACAACATTACCGTATTAAGTTGTTATTTTTTCAGGATTGTAGCACCTTAATTTTTTATGTAAAACATTGATATTTTCTAAAGAGCAAGAAATGTATAAAACCACGTAACGGTGTTTTGATTACAAACATATGAACGCTTATCACTAATTGATCCTACAAACTGTATCAGGTCATACGAGATTATTTGCATACAGTTTAGGCTGTGATTGCATACATTTACATAACCCACTTACTTAGTTTACATAGTGGTTGAATGCAGATCTTTTTCGTATTAAACTCGAATAAAATTAGAATTTTTTTTAAACGCGCCATCCGAATTATATACCTTTGGAGCATTGAAGTAAAACATATATTTTACTTAGCTTCTTTTGATGCGAAATAAAAGTGTATTTCAGTTCAAACTTAATGTCTTACACTTAATGTGTAAATTTAATGTCTAAACCTAATGTTCAAACTTAATGGTCCAAACTCCATGTCCAAACTCAATGTCTAAATTTAATGTCTAAACTAAATGGTCTAAAATTAATTTTTAAACTCAATGTTAAAACTTAATGGTCTAAACTCAATGTCTTATCTCAATGTTCAAACTGAATGGCCTAAACTCCATGTCCAAACTCAATGTCTAAATTTAATGTCTAAACTTAATGCTCTAAAATTTATTTTTAAACTCAATGTCAAAACTTAATGGTCTAAACTCAATGTCTAATCTCAATGTCCTAAACTTAATAGTCTAAACTCAATGTCTAAAGTGAATGTATAATTTTAATGTTTAAACACAATGTCTGAACTCAATGTCTAAACTCAATGTCTAAATGAACATTGGTTTTTGTTAAACTAGTTTTGGCACTTTAAACATTGTTAATAATAATACCCTTAGTTTATCTGGGACACTTTTCCACCAGATTTTGGACCTTTTTGGAAACAAAACAATTTTTTTTTTTTTAAACTTACAATATTAGATATTAAGTCCCACCTCCCTTAAAGGTCAAAAAAGTTATCAAAATGTGCACGAAAGTAACTTTTAAAAATTTTTGTACCTAACCTTCACTCACATCTCAAATACAATTTTTTAAATCTCAAAACCGTATTATTTCATAAGTATATGGGGGTTTCAAAAAATTAACACCGATTCTAAAATTCTTTTAAAAATTATATATTTTTTAGTGTAACAAGCAAATTTATTTTCTTAAATAAAAAATTCGTCGTTTTTAAAGAATTTAATTTGACTTATCACGAGTGTATTTGTGAATTTTGAGAAGGGGTCGTGGGAGAAAAAGGAGGGGTTTTGGGAATTGGTAAAGAGGTTTTCTGAGGTATCCCTAAAGGTAAATGATTGTCTTGAAACACATCTTTTTTCATCTTTTAACCGGAATAGAGTAGACTTTATTTTCTAAATAAAAAACAGAGTGAAAAAAAATCAAAAACTTTATTTTCTCTTTTTATTCTTTTTCTCTGAATAAAAACAGAGGTGGTATTATTTCAGAAACAATATGTAAACATTCACCTTTTAGAGAGACATGCTTCCGGCAGACGATGTATCTTTCTAACGCTGAATAAACTAGCTTTCCTTTTTTAATTTGTTAATAATGTTGACCTAATTTTATATCACGTTTACCTAAATACAACACCAGCAATAAAACTGATCGAAATTTAAAAAGAAAATTAAGTCGAAAGTTACCGTGTTTTTTTTGTTTTTTTTTTTGCTACATTTACATCAATTTTGTAATGATATAAGATAAAAATAATAGTCTAGTGGTTCTATGAAACGTATTCAGTCCATTGTGCATTGTTGTTGTTGTTGTTGTTCGTTCAGTAGTCGGAGGTTCAGGATTCTTCTTTACGATGTCCTCGATCCATTTCGCAATTATGTCCGTCCTAGTATATCCGTTGTATTGCACACAAGTTTCGTACACGAACGATGATACACCGATCTGTACGCCATCGCAAACTATAGGACCTCCACTGTCTCCGTGGCATACGCCGGTCTTCTCCGCAGGATCGTGCGAACAAACATGAGTATACGCACAATACTTGGAATAGTTCACTCCTGCGGGTACGTGCATTCGACTGTCAGCATATTGTACACAAACTTTTACATCTTCTAAGGGTACATTCGTGACATGTAGATTTGGAGGCTTTTCAAGCGTCTTGTTTTCAAGCAGTCGTCCCCAACCCATAACCTTGCAAATCTTATTTCCTTTCATGAAAGCGTTAATCTTGGAACTGGACAAGCCTTCCAGAGCGACGTATTCAGGTAGTTTAGTGGCAGAAATCTTGTCACTGAACTCAAGTGCTTTACTAAGCACCAAAACTGCGACGTCCAATTCTGTGTAGCATCTAAACAATATAAACGGTATCAGGAAACTGACACATACTTTCTCCCTCATTATAGGAACTTAATAAATTTTTAAGAGTAATTTTCAAATAAAAATCCATAAAATAACGGAAAACCCAACTTTTCTCAAAAACGGCTTTAATGATTTCGATTAAAATTTTATAGTTTATAGTACTTTAGGTCCCTAACAAACTATAGAATTTTAATAAAAATCGTTAGAGCCGTTTTTGAGAAAAGTAGATTTTTCCGTTATTTTAAGAGTTTTTATGGGAAAATTACCCTTAAAAATAAAAAATTCCCAAAAATGAAAACAAACACGAGGAGATACCGTGGATTAGTACCTCCATACCAAATTTCATCAAAATCGGACGACTGGTTTAGGCTCTAGGTCTGATAACATCCACCCCCCCCCCCCCCCACACACAGACATCACTCCGAAAACCACTTTTTTAGCTTTTTTAGGTTCAGGGGGACCCAAAACGGGTATTTCCACCAAAAACTCAAACTCGAAAATTTTGACGAAACAATACCTTCTCCATATAGGCCTACTATGTAATGGTATAGGGGGAGCAAATAACAAGAGATGAGGATAGTTGCAACGTTAATACAAAAATTGTTTTACTTTCTTTGATTGGCAAATAATATGGTTGGAGTTGGATCTAGTCTCTAAACACATTCGATTAAACTCAGTAAATTCAGATGAGTGGTCTGTTATAACTAGTATTTCTATGTACAGGGAGGTTATAAAGTCACTCCCCTCCCCTTTAACTTTTGTGTTTGTTGAAACAAACAAATATCCTTTGGGGATTAATACTAGCTTAACCCAAAGAATCTTTTGAAGCAATCGGACATTTTCAGTGTCCCCTAAAAATGGGGGCAACTCAAAACTTTTAAATGGGAAATATGGTCATACCTCGTTTTAAAGACTAGGAAAATGACATAAATATAATAAAAATCGGACCACCCAAAAAAAAATGGCGGCCCTAAACGTGTTGAAGTAAATCGACATAAAGTTGCTAATATCTCGAAAAGGAAGAGTTTTTAGAAAAAATTTCAAGAGACAAAAAATGTTTATTTCAAAGTGCTTGACCTGAAAAATTTGCGTAAAACGTTTAAGACGACTCCTACATCTTAGAAAATTTTGTACAAAATAAAATTTACGAAATCGATTTGGAAGCAGTTTTGTAGATATTGGGATATACAGATGAACCTCAATAAATCGAACCTCAATAATTCGAAATCCTTGATATATTGACATTTTTTTATTCCCCTTGAACTTCCCTATCTTTTGCGATATTAATTTTACCTCTACAAATAGAATAGTTCACGAGAAACACCTAGATTAATCGAATTTTTACGGTATTTTCCTTTGTTAAAGTACCTCTATAAATCGAAAATTGGGGAGGATGAACTTTGATAAATCGATCCTTTACTATTCGAAGTACTCGATAATTCGAAATTTCCCCGTTTCCCGTGAGATTTGATTTATGTTCATCTGTATATCCCAATAATTCGAAAGTGTACAATATCTTTTTTATAGAAAAAGTCCAAGTAATTCATATATGCAACTGAAAAATGTACTGATGTATAATTTTAAAAGCTATAGCTGAGAAAGCAAAAATGTTCATTAACGGAAAAAACAATTTTAGGCCTACATAGAAAGTAATAAACATTTTTTGTATTTTTTTCGCAATAACAAAGTTTTTTTAATCTAGTTCTAAATAGAAGTGTTTCAATTTATTTTTGTTTCGGAAAATATCAGTTTATGTTTCTACTAAAAACCGCTATTAAATTAGGGCTATTTTGAAAAATTTACCAGGAATGTACGCTTTACCCAAAAATGAAATTTTACTGTAACAAATTGTAGATAATAAATAATAAAATTGAACATTTTATGTAATCTTATATATTGGAATCAGATATTACAGAATGAATGAAATAGTCTAAATGCCTGACGAATTTTACCAAAAATCTTATAATTTAAATAGTTACATAACACTGAAGAAACATTTTTGTAATTGTTTTCCAAATATAAAAAAGGTTTGTAACTTAGCTCTAAATAATACAGTTAGTTATATTTTGACTATTGTAGCTCGTGCATCACTGAAGATGGCGACTTTGTCGATGAAACGTGTGTTCAAAGTTTATTCTATCAAACACTTACTTTTGTTCTTCACCGAAGTTCTGGATCTTAGGGTGAATGTACACCTGTTTTACTCCGTGCTTGAATGAATCACTGCCAGGTCGGTTTACGCCAATAATGACAGAGAATCGGTCTGCGGATACCTCAAAGCATTCATTATTTCCTGTAAACATGTTTGGTTTACAGTATTTGACGCAGTGGAGTGCTGTTAGGATGAGGGTACGGCTTAATATGGTAGCTCCACAACCCTTCGCTTGGGAAGTTCCTGGAATCTGAAATGCGAGTAAACCATGGCTGTATAGAGCGTCAGATGTTGCAAAAGTCACTTACATGCAGGAAATTATATTATTAATTACATATATTTATTAATTATGGAAGAGTCCTACATGCTTCACACACTAACCTCCTTTCTAACTTCACACACGTTGTCTTCAAAAAAATAAAATTTATCTGTTGATGGAAAATCAATTTTAAAATAACATAAGAAATATGTTTAAAAGGTTTAGAGCAAACAGCTGATTACTGAAGATCTGCAATCAGCTGACCTATACATTTTGTATTAGCTATAATAAAATTAGACAAAGAGGAAATTATTTAAACAAGTTTAGACATAGACTTTCTTTTAATTTATTTTAAAATGTTAGAACTAATATCGGCAGTTAGAATCCAAATTGAGCCACGCCTTGGGTTAGTTACAGTTTAATTATTCTAGCTCGTGCATCGCTGAATATGACGACATTGTCGTTGAAACACGTTCGAGTAATAGATTGCAAGATTATAGGTTCAATTTTTGTTTGATCAAAAACGTATCATGTTTTTAAGGACAGTTGGCGCACACTAGGAGTGTGTCTGGCCTAATGGGAGTGTCCTCCCTTCTACTTCTCCAGCCTGCCTGGCGGTACAACCAATTCCACAAAAAGATAGGTCCGCAAATGACATTTAACTGAGAAAATGGACGGCGCCTCACATTCTTATTTTACCTACTTGCATACAACAATTATTACAGAAAACTATGTCAAACATATATATAAATAAGTAAGGTTTTGTTTCATACAGAATTTATAAAATATTATAATTGTATAAAGTTTTTTTTTATAAAATAAAAGTGATGACAAAAAATACTGAAAGCAAGATTTATTTTTTATTTTTAGGCAAAAAGAAAATTTTTGCGAGAAATTTTTAGATAATTAGTGGAATTGACTTTTTTATTTTAAATCATTTTCTATATGACCTTTTTGTTTTGTCAGGAGGAAGGTAATTCCTGTAATGAATACATTGTGCTTGTTAGAAATGTTTTGGTGCTGTTTCGCAGGTCCACTACTACATAATACTATCAGAATCTTGTTTTAATCTTACTGTATTTAAAGTGTAATGGTTTTTATTCTATTCACATTGTATTGTTAGTCGCCATGATGGTGGAGGTTAGTAAATATGCATACGGTTTAACGTGTGATAATTTTGTAAAAAAAAAAACTAACACGGAGAACTAAAATAAAATAAATCGAATTGGGAAAAAGTTTCTGAATGTTTTCATTTTTATTTTAATGTATAGAATCAGATCCTGTATTTTAGGGCGCTAAGGTTTTTGGTGACATCCTGTATATATTTATTTATAAATAAAACAACTATTTTTTACACGTTCTGTTCACTAAGAAAATAAACGGTATCAGTTAACTGACACAAACTTTCTCCCAACTTACTGTAGTCAAAATAATATTGTTTTTAATCATTTTATTTACTACTTTTTAGAACAAAACAAAAAAATAATATTCTACCTACGTCAATCATATAAAAAAGTTATTGTCCCAGGCGGGATTCGATCGCGCGACCTTTGAATTACTGGCCGTCCTCGCTACCGTTGTGCTACCTCGTGCGGCCGTCGCCGTGATGCTAGATTGACAACATAAACTTGTTTATTTTTTAACATTTCCCCATAATTATGAAACGCCGAAGTTTTGATAAAAGCGGGTGGTGTCATTTTGTTTGGCATCTAAAGCACTATAAATACTGAAAATTTGATCAAAATCGTTAGAGCCGTTTTTGAGAAATTTGCATTTTTGTCGTTTTTTATTGGTTTTTTGGGGTAAATTACCCTTAAAAATTACAAATTCCAAAAAATGAAAAATACGCCTGGAGATATTAGGGTTTAGTACCTACATACCAAATTTCATGAAAATCGGACCAATAGTGTCCCCTCTGGTCTTGTATACATACTGACACACTGACAGACAGACACCACGTTAAAAACACTTTTTGGGTTCAGGGAGCACCAAAACAAAAAATTCCACTAAAAATATTTTTGGGTTCAGGGAGCACCAACACAGATAATTGCACTAAACAATTTTTTGGGGTTCTGGGAGCACCAAAACAGATAATTCAACTGAAAATTCAAATTCGAACATTTTTACGAAAACAATACTTTCTCCATATACTACGTATAGGGTGGAGAAAGTAAAAATGTGTTTAGCCTATCAATCACTTTTATTTACCCTTACTTTACAGCGAAGAACAGAGGTCTATATTTTTTTTTATTTAGGTTGTACCGATCCAGATGGACACAACAAAGAGTGGGTTCCCCTCTACTTCCCCTCTCGGGCGCATTCCCGAATTGAGGGAACCGAATATATTTTTTGTGTATCCAATTCGGAGAGTGTTTTCTTGTTAATTATTTTTAGCTTTTACAAAATATGTTCAATATTGTTGACGATATCTTTTCTCGACAATATTTATTTATTTGTATAAAAATATCAACATTAAATAAAGATAAATTTTAAATCTGTAAATAGCATTGAGACCTAAATCTAATGCCCTTACATAAATTTCCAAATTGTAAGTTATTAATTTCTGTTAAAAAAAGAATTTACTTTTTAATTTAGGAAATAAATCTTGCTAATCATGACTTTAGTTTCCTTTAGATTAATATTTAAATTTACAAACTTGAGGAGTGGACATTGTAAATTCACATCTTATTTTTTCTAAGTAAATAATTAACATAAAAACATTTATGTAACATGTGGGGCATATTAAGCCTAGCCTACCGTAATTTATATCTGTACCAATAAAGTATTTCTTTTAATTTTACTGTTCTGAATTGGTATTTACACTGGCTTGATTGTGCCTAATAAAGTTATTAACTTGATTCAATAATATTGCAGAGAATTTCAAAGATGGCTTCCAAGTTTTTTCTGAGATTATTTGTTCAATGGGGCTCAGTTAAAAACAATATTCTGTTAATAATATTTGTATGAACGGTAATTTCTTACTTCAAAAGCTACAAATGCCATGTAAGGGTGTTCCGTGATGTCAACTTTATGTCCACCGATTACCCTCCGTTGTGGGTTAGTCGATGGTATACTGATTGAAAAAATACACAGGAATAGAAGTAGAAACATAACTAAAATTTCAATATTGTAAATTTTATTTGTATTCTGGTTTCCATGGTTAGGAATTATATAATAAATTTAATAATTTTAATACTACATTGTTGAGAAAAAAAGTTTTCACATCCTTATACCTAGAATAGGCTGAACGAATATTGTTTTTACTTCCCCTTATCTTTTTAGCTGTATAAGTTTTTTTATAAAACGTTAAAACACGAGAATAGAAAACATTCGTTTGCGTGACACTTTTATGCCATAGTAGGCCCAGAGACAAACGCATATATTAGTGTACGACTATAATTTTGTTTTTTTTTTTAGGTCCTGTAAATTAACGATTCCTTTATCTTATTTTGTCAAGCTAAAGACCTGCAACGCGATCTTGAACTTAATCACTATTTGAAATAAATTGGAAATTCTGTTTTATTTTAAATTATTTCTTTTCTTTAAAAAACCATAGCAATCAACTTTATGCTGCAATGGTATAGAATTAACTATTGAATTCAAATAACTTAATTATCACAAATTATTAATAACTAGGGGAGACCCCTGCGTGCTTCGCACGCCAACCCCCGATGGGACGTTCTAAAAACATTTTTTATTTTTTATTTATAATAAAGGTGTAGGATTAATAATAACCTCAAAACTAAAATAGTAAATCATTTTAAATGTTCAAATCAAATTATTTCGTATATGGTATAACAACAGTTATAATAAAGGTTAAAAGAACCAGTAAGAATCAGGTGTACACTTAATCAAAAACCTAACCAAAAAGTTACTCACTAGACTATCAATTACCGTATATTATCAACACATCGGTCTACTATATGCCTTGTTTATTTTTAATTAGGATGTAAAAGTTTTTTCTTATTTTTAAATTCCTTAACGCAAGTTTTTATTGGTTTGTTGAAACAAGTGTTGGTTCAGTATAGGCCTAACTTAAGGGTCGGCTCTAGCTGTCGGCCATGTTGGCTGACACTCCATAAGACCAATGTTAAATTAAAATCCAAATTTTTCCTTTATTTTTGATCGGAAAATTATAAACGACATGTCATTTTAAACCTATGGTCAATATGCATGCAAATGGCTTTTTAAAAACTAAGAAAAATATTTTGTTTAATATTTATTGACAAATTAAAACATTGATTTTTAATATTTTTTTTTATGTTGTCACTATTAATTATAGCGAAAAACTACCAACCTATTCGCCTGAAGAATTTCGTCCCCAAGATTTTGGTATTTTTTTAAAAACGGTATTTGAACAATTGCGGGTTTTAAATGGATTTAGACTGAGCAATGTCCGTGTAACCTACCGCCGCTATAGGGTGATTTTAAATATTTTTTACGTTGTAACTATTAATTATAGCGAAAAATTACCAAGCCATTCGGATGAAGAATTTTGTCTCCAAGAATTTGGTATTTTTTTAAAAACGCTATTTGAATAATTGCGGGTTTTAAATGGATTTAGGTTGAGCAATGTCCGCGTAACCTACCGCCGCTATAGGGAGACGCAGGTTGCTTTCTGTTTTACTAGAGCCGACCCTTAAAATATTATTTTGTACTAAAAACTGGACATCCGAATCAACTGTATTATCTGTTATTTGTAAATCATTATTTACTTCCACGAAAGCAGCTGGATTAGTTTGTTTTATATAGAACTGGTTTTTAAATTATGATTATAAACATTATTATTATTATTATTATTACTACGGTATAAACATTATTATTTATATCCACGTAAGCAGCTGGATTAGTTTGTTTCTTATTAAAAACAGCTGTTTTGTACGGAAATGGTTTTTTAAATTCGTTTCGTGTTAATCTTGTGGGGAAAACCCGACCTTTGAGATTAGATCACGCCATTAAGGATACAAATTTTTGACATCTAAAACCTTATTGCAAAACTTCGAAATGAGACGAACTTTTTGACAACTCAAACATTAAATTTGGTCCAGAAATAAGGGAGGAGTTGTGTTCACAAAAAACTGCTTCACGTATTATATATAAGGATACTATAAAACAGATACACAATATTCTTAAATTAATTCATAACAATCTTAACTTAAATTATAATAGGTACAAATAAAGCATAAAAAAAATTGAAGACTTAATCTACGTTTACGTATTAACTACAGACTGAACAAAATAAAATAAAGCTACATCATAGATCATGAATAATAAATAGATCTTGCATCCATACGGGGGCTGTGTGCCGGAAAAAAGGTTGTCGCGAAAATAGTACATGATCGCGCCGCGAGGTAGCGCTAGGGAGAAAGCATTGGTAGCATTGGTGTTTCAAACAGCTTCCTTCGTTTCCCCAATAGATAGCGCCAAAAAAGTCGAATTTCCAGTGGAACAAAATATTGCATTGGATCGGAGTTCTATTAGGTTATCCAAATACAATGGCTACATATACTTCGTCAGATATATCATGACCTCTTAGATGCGCTGGCGGGAGGGAAAGCAAGTGGGGACGCCGACCGCTGGAGGGGAAGGGATACCACGCACAGACAGTATTGCGTTCAGAGCACGGCAACAGACTGAGCCTTTCTAACCCCCACCACTAGAATCAACTCCTAGTTTACTGCGAATCTTAAGCCACTGGGTCATGCTACACCTTCTCTAGTATAAATGAAAACACAAAAATAATTCGTTAGCCTTCATTACATAATGTTATTATAAGCCCCCTTTACGAATTTGTATTCTGTTAATAAGGACTCCACGCTTCTACCGTGTATTTGTCAAGACTTCGCCCAATCATTTCCGTTTAAATATGCTTCCAATTCCAAAATAGAAAAAGACATTTGTTTAAAACCGTTTCCAAGGATTTGCGATAGATCGGACATACGTCTGTAAAGTGAACACAAACAGTGTTTATCTGCCACCCAGGATTTAAAATTCAAATCGACCGTTTCAGCCCTTGCTTGTATGACCCATCTAACTGTTGCCATTTCAAAACCACCATAAAATACCTTCGTTCCCCAAGGTTGAGATCTAAGTTACGAAACAATCCGCGACACCAAGACCTAATCTTTCTGTTTAAACAGTCGGTAATATTATTTCACTTAACCACTTTAATAATCTTTCCCAGCCACTCCGGCCATCAGACTCTTCTGATAAAATTATATCGAAGCCCGAGTCACTATTTGATTTATCGAACGGAGATCGATGCATAGATCTATCTAGAGAGTCTGGACGCACGAGGGAGAACAGGCAGAGCAGCCATCTTGGGAGAAACCTATACAGTTTAAAATAGCTTCTTCATACTTCCTCTATGCCTGGATTAGCCTCTTTGTCAGTTTGACAAGGTTATCGTTTATGGTCCACCTAAGCTGTTATTTTCCCACTGCCTCCTTTCTGATTTAAATTCGACTGATGGTTTCTCCTAGTACCATTATATTTCTTCTGTAAGAATGTCTATTCAGACACTCTTGCCAAAAACAGACATCGCAGAGTCTTGGTTCCGAAATCATAAAAGCAGTTGGAGAAGGGTTCCGAGAGCACACCTTTCTTGCTAATTGTTTTTGTTTCCGAGTCCTATTTCATTTCACAACGTTTTGAAAACCGTCTTGTTTAAGAGTTTAATTTCGTTATTTATGTTTTCGATTGTAACTTTCTGAATGTTTAAATTAAGGACCTGTTTTTGATGACACATTTATTGTTATACAAAATTATTATGTTTGTGCTATTTTATTAAATTTATAACATTACAAAAATTTGGGCAAAATTCATAAATTGTAAATTATGTATAAAATAACCGCAAAGTAAAGCTACGGCTATACTTGTACGATCAGATCAGATCAGATCGGAGCCGAATTTTCCGGTCTGTCACGGAATTCCGATGGAGTGGCTAAATCTATCAGATTCGCAACGTCCCGACATGTGTCGGAAGGATGCGCGCGCATTCAACCTAACCATCAGTTAGTCTGAATTTGCTGTTACTGTAACCACTACCGTAAATTGCAAAATCATCTAGCTCGGACAACGACGAAGAATTTTCGATGATTGTGTTGGATGAGGAAAGAAAACAAAGAAAAATTGGGACACATCCTATCAATCAAAAGCGACAAGTAAATAGAAAAAAATATATTGTTAAACTTAAATTTTGCATAGGCAAATAATTTCTAAAAGCATTATAATAAACAAGTCGTAGTTGTTTTTGTCAGTTGAAGCAACGTAATTAAAAACAAGAAATAAAACGAAATATGCGTCTGTTGTGGTTAGTCCAGTATTACGTATGGCAATTAAGTATTGCCAATTTCATAATAAAAACCAAGGTTAAAATTATCACTGTTTCTTACGGATGGCATTTATAAAGACTTAGAAATATGAAGTTTTAGGTCCTAATCCAACATCAAAGAGTCAATATTGTTTTGTAGCTTGTAACAACCGAGTCCTTTGGTAAATTTTTAACACTTCAAGTAATCTGCATGTAAAAGTATATTACTGAGTTTGATGCTTTGTTATATCTAATTTATTAAAACTATGACATATATACAAAGTCTGATACATATTATTTTACTGTAACACTGTTATTTTTTGTATGATTGTTTTTATGAATTTTTTTTTTTGGCCATTTAATTATAAATAAAGATACCTTTTGCACATAGCCAGTTTCTTAAAATGTATTTTTTTTTAATATACATACTGATAGGCAGATAAGTTAGGGTAGGTTGGTTAGCTTTTTCACTACATTTAGAAAGTTCAGGGTAAACTTTGTACATTTGTGTTTTATTAGTATTAACCTATGCTATTTTTTATTTGAGTTTAAAATTGTAATGTAGTAAAAAACTTTTTATACAAAAATTATTTCATTTAAAAGAATTAACTAGATATTTTTAAAATGCCACTGCCTTTGATATAAATTTACCATGTTATATGAATATTCACTTGATTTTTCCAGTCATTTGGAGAATTTCATCACCTTTTTTCATCACGAATTGTCCCGATTGTTGACGAAAGAGACCGTACGTTCTTTCTGATCGGGAGCGATCGGGAGGGGTGGCTATATCTATCAGATCCGCGCAGAGCCGACAGTTCCGGTAAGCTCTCAGAGCATGGAAAAAATTCGGCTCCGATCTGATCTGATCTGATCGTACAAGTATAGCCGTAGCAACGTCCTATCAAATCTTGGTCGTGTAAATATCTCCGCGTATTTAAAAAATAAACACCTTACAATGATTCTAAGTAAATATGTAATCCTAGAACTTGCAAAAATAATTAGGCTACCATGTTTAAAATCGTTTAAATTCTCTGTTCTTTCTTGTGGAATGCATAATATTACATTACTGACGAGTTCTTTTAAAAACTCAAATTGCGTCTGAAAAAGATCATGTGTCATTTGGTTTGTAAATTAAAAATATATAAATAATGTTAGGAAATTAAAATAAATTAGTTATCATTAATTGTACAGAATCAAAAGTAATTGTAAAGAATTAAAAGTAATTGTACAGAGTCAAAAGTAATTGATAAGAATCAAAAGTAATTGAACAGAATCAAAAGTAATTATTAAGAATCAAAAGTAATTGTGTAGAATCAAAAGTAATTGTTAATAATGGAGGCAAAAAATGCATTATTCGTATTCTACCTACAAAATAATATTTATGCTATTGTACAACTGATATAACGTATCCTTTTTCAGAATGTGTTCGAAGCAAAAAATCTAACTAAACTTTCTTTAAAAGGTTTAAATATAATCAATTGCAACCTGTAGGTTTAGTCTATATAATAAAAATGAATTGCTGTTTCTTTGAAATCGCATCAATTGAGAACTGCTGGACCAATTTGGCAATTTTTTGTTTTAAAATGTTCGTAATAGTCCGAACTAGGTTTTTATATAAAGAAAAATTTGAAAAGTTTCCCGAAAAAGTTTCAAATTTGGAAAAAACTAAACAGCCTGTTTTGTATGGACTCAAGACCACAGCGCTCAAAAACAGCTGTTCGTATAAAATGCTTAGTAACACATGTTTGTTTACATTCATTACCATAGCAACTTTAGCAAATTTATAATCAGTTTATTATTCTTCAAAACCAATAGCTTTTTAGTTTAGATTGACAAATTTAAAGCAAACACAAACAAAAATCAATAAAACATGCTTAGGCCTACTATATTATAATTCAATTTAAACATCGGTTGTTACATATTATTATAAATAAAACAACTGTTATGGATCAAAAACTGAACATAATTTTAGGTTAGGCCTACAATGAACCAAAACACTTTTATTTGCAACCAATTTCTCTAATTTATAATCGGGTTATTATTCTTCAAACACCAAAACAGCTTTTTTAGGTTAGATTGCCAAACAACACAAACAAAAATCAACGAAAAATGCTTACTGTATTATAATTCAATTCAAACATTGGTTGTTACATATCTATTTACTTACATATATGCTGTTTAAAATATTGTTTATATAAATTGTTTATATAAATTGTTGACATAAACACCATTTGCAATTCAATAACTTAAGTCAAAAGAATGAAATTTGATAACTACCCTTAAAATTAAATAAAGCAATAGCGAAGCATTGCCGGGTCCACTAGTTATAAAATAAAACCTTCTTAAGTGAAACTCGTTTTTGTGAAAACTGTTTGTCTGTTTGTGGGTTTTGTTGTGGTTTTTATTGTTTCGATATGAACATTTTTTCATAGATTATGTGTGACCTTTTTCAATTAAGTATTGGTTTTCTAGGATGCTTTTAGAAGAACGGTACTCTGGTATAACATTTTTTCTCTATCTAAAATTAATAACTGTAACAGTAAAACAAATGTTTTCATAAAAACTTTGGTATTGCAGAAATGCCTGCAGTACTGATGTTAGTTCAATGCAGTATATTACTAACGGCAAAACAGGTATCAGTTTAATATAGTACTGTAAATACCTTGTTATTACTAGATAAAGCCAATAGGGAAAACAAATATTTGCATTTACTGAACTGCAGCTGTGTAAATTTAATTTTCTCTTTCAATATTTATGATTGACTGTTTGATTTATAATCATTTTGAAATTATATGGATTTATTAAAAACTATTTAAAATCACTTTCACATAAACAATATTTGGTCTATCCAAGATCTTTGGTTACCACTTCGTTTTGGAAGTAGAATTTAAAGTCTCAAAAGTTATTAACATTTAAAGGGATAAAATAAATACTGATTTTTTTTAGGGAGAAATGGATGGATATTTGAATTAAATAAGACAAATAAAGTGTTTTTTTTTTGTCGCTAAACAAGTTTACTTGTGCAGAAAAAAGGTCTACATACGAACATAAAAACACACACTTTTTTAAATAGCGTAAAATACAGTATAGTTTAACCCTAGAACCGGAAATGTTAACGAAAGTGAATATGTTGGCGTTTGCAAGCATTTTTTTCAAAAATTCACCAAACATAGTAATGAACCCCAATCCGAAAGTGTTCCATAGCTTTTTTGTAGATAAAGGTTCAAAGAATTTATATATGCCAGAGTAAAAAAATGATAGATGTAAAATGTACAAAGATATTAGCTCAAGAAACAAAAAATGTTCAGTAACGAAAGGAAAAAATTCAACTTTAGGCCTACATAAATAGTAGTAATCGTTTTTTGTAATTTTTTTCATAAATGTAAAAAAGTTTCGTAATTTAGTTCTAAATAGAACCGTATACAAATATTTATCAATTTCAAATTTCTTATTTTGAAAACACCAGTTTTTATGTTCCGACTACAAGACTGCTAACAAAACTAGGCCTAGTTTGCCCAAAAATTGAAATATTATTTTAAGAAAGTGTAGAGAATAAATCAAAGAATTAAACTGTATACTTGTAAATTATTATTTCATAAAAGTATTTGACTTAGTTTTACTTGAATCTCAAAATTATATCAAACGAGTTAAACCTCTCAAGGACACATCAAATACGACGTTTTGTGTGAAAAACCGTTGGAAGTGCCACTTCGGGAGCGTGAAAAAGTCGAGTTTTGAATTTTCCACTTATCAGTATTTCTCAGGACTGTACGAAAAAAACCGTTAGAGTAAATTAATATGGTTTGCTTTACACCAAACAAAAGATTGAACTTTGTTCTATAAATAGATATAAACAAGTCTATTCAAATAATTCTAGTTATAAGAGGTACCTCGAATGCAAAATGTGCTGTTTTATTGAAATCTGTCCAATTTCAAAGGTTTACAGACAATTCCATATCTTTGGAACTATACAAGTGACTTTTGATTAGATGGCAGTTTTAGAAAGTTAAAAGCTTGACGAATCCAAAGGTACCTCTATATTATTGTCAAAATATCACGGTCGAGCGGTAGAGAGCTTCAAAGAAATGACAAAGTTGAGTCTTTCCATGTGAATTATTCGCGTGGCGTTGGCTTTTCAGAAAACTAATATTTTAAAACGATAATTTCATCTGTAAATATACGTTTTAGAAAAAATTTTAAATACAAAAATTAAAGTTTAAATCATTTACTTTCCAGCTGTTTTTGTCTTTTTGAGATTGGAAGACTTTTAGAGGGTGAAATATTCGATACAATCACAAGTTACAAATGTGTTGTAGCGGCAAGGAGTGACTACACAATTGTGTAATCTGTCGGTTCTAGGGTTGAAAATGTGTTTTATTTTTAGACCCATTTCAATAAGTTATTTTCAATGTTATTTTACTTTGAACATAATGAACTGTCTGCTTGATTTCACTCTCTTCGTCCGACTTCATTTTTGCAGAAGCAAAAAAACATAGTTAAACATAGTCAAAGTATAAATCGAAATTTTAACGAAGAAATATATTAATTATGTAAAGTGAATAACATTGCATTAAGCACAACTACTAGAATAAGTTTGAGTTAAGCAAATGTATAAACATTGTATAATCATGGACGTCAGTTGCAATTCACATTTGCACGTGTGTGCCTTGGGGAACTCCAATGCTGCACCACTGAGCATAATAAGAGCTACTGTTTTTTTAATGAATTTAAACCCTCGTGAAATTTGCATTATTCTTTTCCCAGTATAGGGAAGTTATTGTAATGAGTGCAAAAATGTAAATCTAGTTTTTAATATGCAGGGTGTCTAAGAACTCTCTGGTCCCCTTTTGTGAATTTGTTCCTGGGATCGAGACACACTTATTTCACAAAATAAACATAGGTCTACGGTGCTTACTTTTTCGTCTGTCTGTATGCACTTTTTTTAACTCTCTTCTTCAACACGATACGGTACCTCGCAAACTTTGAGTATCGAAACGATGCAGAACATACTTTTAAAAATATAGTCGCCTTTTATTTTTAAATTTGTATTCGGTGTACGCGTGTACGCTCTTTGAGCAAAATTCATGTAAAGTCAAAATAAATTACAAACGCGCACATTTCAAATCTCGGCAAGAATCTAATATTTGCAAGCCAAACGTAAATACTTCGGGAGCTGCGTCTAGTCTTCCTTGAAAGAATTTACGGGTGGAATCCAGAAGAGAAGATTACCAGTCGTGATCAACAGGTATTACGAAGTGAACTACACATAGCCCTACAGGAATCCAGGATGACTCCAAGGCCGGCCAAAACTCCCAGTAGGAACCGTTTTAACACTCAAATAATGGAAGTACCGCCAGTATTTGCTAAAATTAACTTCATTTTAATAGATTCTAGGTTAGTAAAATCATTGAAGAAGAAAATGTTGTTATTCAAATTATAAAATTAGGACCATTCGACTAAATTAAGGAGTATAACAGAAGTTGTATCAAGATTTAATGGGTGTAAATTTATGTTGAATATAAAAGAATATTTAAGAACACTAGGAGAATATGAGAACACTAGGAGCATATGAGAATATTAGGAGAATATGAAAATACTAGGGCAATATGACGATTCTAGGAGAATATGATAATACTAGGAGAATATGAAAATACTAGGAGCATATGAGAATCCTAGGAGAATGTGAGAATACTAGGAGAATATGAGAATACTAGGAGCATAGGAGAATACTAGGATAATATGAGAATACTAGGAGAATATGATAATACCAGGAGAATAGTAGAATACTAGGAGAATATGAGAATACTAGAAGAATATGAGAATACTAGGAGCAAATGAGAATACTAGGAGAATATGATAATACTAGAAGAATATGAGAATACTAGGAGAATATGAGAATACTAGGAGAATATGAGAATACTAGAAGAATATGA
>JAGFPH010011864.1:0-11787 GCA_018207615.1 Philaenus spumarius | reverse complement strand
TCTAGTATTCTCATATTCTCCTAGTATTCTAATATTCTCCTAGTATTCTAATATTCTCCTAGTATTATCATATTCTCCTAGTATTCTCATATTATCCTAGTATTCTCCTATGCTCCTAGTATTCTCATATTATCCTAGTATTCTCACATTCTCCTAGGATTCTCATATGCTCCTAGTATTTTCATATTCTCCTAGTATTATCATATTCTCCTAGAATCGTCATATTGCCCTAGTATTTTCATATTCTCCTAATATTCTCATATGCTCCTAGTGTTCTCATATTCTCCTAGTGTTCTTAAATATTCTTTTATATTCAACATAAATTTACACCCATTAAATCTTGATACAACTTCTGTTATACTCCTTAATTTAGTCGAATGGTCCTAATTTTATAATTTGAATAACAACATTTTCTTCTTCAATGATTTTACTAACCTAGAATCTATTAAAATGAAGTTAATTTTAGCAAATACTGGCGGTACTTCCATTATTTGAGTGTTAAAACGGTTCCTACTGGGAGTTTTGGCCGGCCTTGGAGTCATCCTGGATTCCTGTAGGGCTATGTGTAGTTCACTTCGTAATACCTGTTGATCACGACTGGTAATCTTCTCTTCTGGATTCCACCCGTAAATTCTTTCAAGGAAGACTAGACGCAGCTCCCGAAGTATTTACGTTTGGCTTGCAAATATTAGATTCTTGCCGAGATTTGAAATGTGCGCGTTTGTAATTTATTTTGACTTTACATGAATTTTGCTCAAAGAGCGTACACGCGTACACCGAATACAAATTTAAAAATAAAAGGCGACTATATTTTTAAAAGTATGTTCTGCATCGTTTCGATACTCAGAGTTTGCGAGGTACCGTATCGTGTTGAAGAAGAGAGTAAAAAAAGTGCATACAGACAGACGAAAAAGTAAGCACCGTAGACCTATGTTTATTTTGTGAAATAAGTGTGTCTCGATCCCAGGAACAAATTCACAAAAGGGGACCAGAGAGTTCTTAGACACCCTGTATATTAAAAACTAGATTTACATTTTTGCACTCATTACAATAACTTCCCTATACTGGGAAATGAATAATGCAAATTTCACGAAGGTTTAAATTCATTAAAAAAACAGTAGCTCTTATTATGCTCAGTGGTGCAGCATTGGAGTTCCCCAAGGCACACACGTGCAAATGTGAATTGCAACAGACGTCCATGATTATACAATGTTTATACATTTGCTTAACTCAAACTTATTCTAGTAGTTGTGCTTAATGCAATGTTATTCACTTTACATAATTAATATATTTCTTCGTTAAAATTTCGATTTATACTTTGACTATGTTTAACTATGTTTTTTTGCTTCTGCAAAAATGAAGTCGGACGAAGAGAGTGAAATCAAGCAGACAGTTCATTATGTTCAAAGTAAAATAACATTGAAAATAACTTATTGAAATGGGTCTAAAAATAAAACACATTTTCAACCCTAGAACTGGCAGATTACACAATTGTGTAGTCACTCCTTGCCGCTACAACACATTTGTAACTTGTGATTGTATCGAATATTTCACCCACTAAAAGTCTTCCAATCTCAAAAAGACAAAAACAGTTGGAAAGTAAATGATTTAAACTTTAATTTTTGTATTTAAAATTTTTTCTAAAACGTATATTTACAGATGAAATTATCGTTTTAAAATATTAGTTTTCTGAAAAGCCAACGCCGCGCGAATAATTCACATGGAAAGACTCAACTTTGTCATTTCTTTGAAGCTCTCTACCGCTCGACCGGGATATTTTGACAATAATATAGAGATACCTTTGGATTCGTCAAGATTTTAACTTTCTAAAACTGTCATCTAATCAAAAGTCACTTGTATAGTTCCAAAGATATGGAATTGTCTGTAAACCTTTGAAATTGGACAGATTTCAATAAAACAGCACATTTTGCATTCGAGATACCTCTTAGAATTCGAATTATTTGAATAGACTTGTTTATATCTACTTATAGAACAAAGTTCAATCTTTTGTTTGGTGTAAAGCAAACCATATTTACTCTAACGGTTTTTTTCGTACAGTCCTGAGAAATACTGATAAGGGGAAAATTCAAAACTCAACTTTCTCACGCTCCCGAAGTGGCACTTCCAACGGTTTTTCACGCAAAACTTCGTATTTGATGTGTCCTTGAGAGGTTTAACTCGTTTGATATAATTTTGTGATTCAAGTAAAACTAAGTCAAATACTTTTATGAAATAATAATTTACAAGTATACAGTTTAATTCATTGATTTATTCTCTACACTTTCTTATAATAATATTTAATTTTTGGGCAAACTAGGCCTAGTTTTGTTAGCAGTCTTGTAGTCGGAACATAAAAACTGGTGTTTTCAAAATAAGAAATTTGAAATTGATAAATATTTGTATACGGTTCTATTTAGAACTAAATTATGAAACTTTTTTACATTTATGAAAAAAATTACAAAAAAACGTTTACTACTATTTATGTAGGCCTAAAGTTGAATTTTTTCCTTTAGTTACTGAACATTTTTTGTTTCTTGAGCTAATATCTTTGTACATTTTACATCTATCATTTTTTTACTCTGGCATATATAAATTCTTTGAACATTTATCTACAAAAAAGCTATGGAACACTTTCGGATTGGGGTTCATTACTATGTTTGGTGAATTTTTGAAAAAATGCTTGCAAACGCCAACATATTCATTTTCGTTAACATTTCCGGTTCTAGGGTTAAACTATACTGTATTTTACGCTATTTAAAAAAAGTTTTTGTGTTTATGTTCGTATGTAGACCTTTTTTCTGCACAAGTAAACTTGTTTAGCGACAAAAAAAAAAAAAAAAAACACTTTATTTGTCTTATTTAATTCAAATATCCATCCATTTCTCCCTAAAAAAATCTGTATTTATTTTATCCCTTAAAATGTTAATCATTTTTGAGACTTTAAATTCTACTTCCAAAACGAAGTGGTAACCAAAGATCTTGGATAGACCAAATATTGTTTATGTGTTAAAGTGATTTTAAATAGTTTTTAATAAATCCATATAATTTCAAAATGATTATAGATCAAACAGTCAATCATAAATATTGAAAGAGAAAATTAAATTTACACAGCTGCAGTTCAGTAAATGCAAATATTTGTTTTCCCTATTGGCTTTATCTAGTAATAACAAGGTATTTACAGTACTATATTAAACTGATACCTGTTTTGCCGTTAGTAATATACTGCATTGAACTAACATCTGTACTGCAGGCATTTCTGCAATACCAAAGTTTTTATGAAAACATTTGTTTTACTGTTACAGTTATTAATTTTAGATAGAGAAAAATGTTATACCAGAGTACCGTTCTTCTAAAAGCATCCTAGAAAACCAATACTTAATTGAAAAAGGTCACACATAATCTATGAAAAATTTTTCATATTGAAACAATAAAAACCACAACAAAACCCACAAACAGACAAACAGTTTTCACAAAAACGAGTTACACTTAAGAAGGTTTTATTTTACAACTAAACCTACAGGTTGCAATTGATTATATTTAAACCTTTTAAAGAAAGTTTAGTTAGATTTTTTGCTTCGAACACATTCTGAAAAAGGATACGTTATATCAGTTGTACAATAGCATAAACATTATTTTGTAGGTAGAATACGAATAATGCATTTTTTGCCTCCATTATTAACAATTACTTTTGATTCTACACAATTACTTTTGATTCTTAATAATTACTTTTGATTCTGTACAATTACTTTTGATTCTTATCAATTACTTTTGACTCTGTACAATTACTTTTAATTCTTTACAATTACTTTTGATTCTGTACAATTAATGATAACTAATTTATTTTAATTTCCTTACATTATTTATATATTTTTAATTTACAAACCAAATGACACATGATCCTTTTCAGACACAATTTGAGTTTTTAAAAGAACTTGTCAGTAATGTAATATTATGCATTCTACAAGAAAGAACAGAGAATTTAAACGATTTTAAACATGGTAGCCTAATTATTTTTGCAAGTTCTAGGATTACATATTTACTTAGAACCATTGTAAGGTGTTTATTTTTTAAATAGGCGGAGATATTTACACGACCAAGATTTGATAGGACGTTGCTACGGCTATACTTGTACGATCAGATCAGATCAGATCGGAGCCGAAATTTTTCCATGCTCTGAGAGCATACCGAACGCTCGGCTCTGCGCGGATCTGATAGATATAGCCACCCCTCCCGATCGCTCCCGATCAGAAAGAACGTTCGGTCTCTTTCGTCAACAATCGGGACAATTCGTGATGAAATTCTCCAAATGACTGGAAAAATCAAGTGGATATTCATATAACATGGTAAATTTATATCAAAGGCAGTGGCATTTTAAAAATATGTAGTTAATTCTTTTAAATGAAATAATTTTTATATCAAAAGTTTTTTACTACATTACAATTTTAAACTCAAATAAAAAATAGCCTAGGTTAATACTAATAAAACACAAATGTACAAAGTGTACCCTGAACTTTCTAAATGTAGTGAAAAAGATAACCAACCTACCCTAACTTATCTGCCTATCAGTATGTATATTAAAAAAAAAGACATTTTAAGAAACTGGCTATGTGGAAAAGGTATCTTTATTTATAATTAAATGGCTCAAATTTAAAAACAATCATACCAAAAATAACAGTGTTACAGTAAAATAATATGTATCAGACTTTGTATATATGTCATAGTTTTAATAAATTAGATATAACAAAGCATCAAACTCAGTAATATACTTTTATAAGCAGATTACTTGAAGTGTTAAAAATTTACCAAAGGACTCGGTTGTTACAAGCTACAAAACAATATTGACTCGTTGATGTTGGAGTAGGACCTAAAACTTCATACTTCTAAGTCTTTATAAATGTCATCCGTAAGAAACAGTGATAATTTTAACCTTGGTATTTATTATGAAATTGGCAATACTTAATTGCCATACGTAATACTGGACTAACCACAACAGACGCATATTTCGTTTTATTTCTTGTTTTTAATTACGTTGCTTCAACTGACAAAAACAACTACGACTTGTTTATTATAATGCTTTTAGAAATTATTTGCCTATGCAAAATTTAAGGTTAACAATATATTTTTTTATATTTACTTGTCGCTTTTGATTGATAGGATGTGTCCCTATTTTTCTTTGTTTTCTTTCCTCATCCAACACAATCATCAAAAATTCTTCGTCGTTGTCCGAGCTAGATGATTTTGCAATTTACGGTAGTGGTTACAGTAACAGCAAATTCAGACTAACTGATGGTTAGGTTGAATGCGCGCGCATCCTTCCGACACATGTCGGGACGTTGCGAATCTGATAGATTTAGCCACTCCATCGGAATTCCGTGACAGACCGGAAAATTCGGCTCCGATCTGATCTGATCTGATCGTACAAGTATAGCCGTAACTTTACTTTGCGGTTATTTTATACATAATTTACAATTTATGAATTTTGCCCAAATTTTTGTAATGTTATAAATTTAATAAAATAGCACAAACATAATAATTTTGTATAACAACAAATGTGTCATCAAAAACAGGTCCTTAATTTAAACATTCAGAAAGCTACAATCGAAAACATAAATAACGAAATTAAACTCTTAAACAAGACCGTTTTCAAAACGTTGTGAAATGAAATAGGACTCGGAAGCAAAAACAATTAGCAAGAAAGGTGTGCTCTCGGAACCCTTCTCCAACTGCTTTTATGATTTCGGAACCAAGACTCTGCGATGTCTGTTTTTGGCAAGAGTGTCTGAATAGACATTCTTACAGAAGAAATATAATGGTACTAGGAGAAACCATCAGTCGAATTTAAATCAGAAAGGAGGCAGTGGGAAAATAACAGCTTAGGTGGACCATAAACGATAACCTTGTCAAACTGACAATTACCCAGGCATAGAGGAAGTGTGAAGAAGCTATTTTAAACTGTATAGGTTTCTCCCAAGATGACTGATCTGCCTGTTCTCCCTCGTGCGTCCAGACTCTCTAGATAGATCTATGCATCGATCTCCGTTCGATAAATCAAATAGTGACTCGGGCTTCGATATAATTTTATCAGAAGAGTCTGATGGCCGGAGTGGCTGGGAAAGATTATTAAAGCGGTTAAGTGAAATAATATTACCGACTGTTTAAACAGAAAGATTAGGTCTTGGTGTCGCGGATTGTTTCGTAACTTAGATCTCAACCTTGGGGAACGAAGGTATTTTATGGTGGTTTTGAAATGGCAACAGTTAGATGGGTTTGAAATGGCAAGCAAGGGCTGAAACGGTCGATTTGAATTTTAAATCCTGGGTGGCAGATAAACACTGTTTGTGTTCACTTTACAGACGTATGTCCGATCTATCGCAAATCCTTGGAAACGGTTTTAAACAAATGTCTTTTTCTATTTTGGAATTGGAAGCATATTTAAACGGAAATGATTGGGCGAAGTCTTGAAAAATACACGATAGAAGTTTGGAGTCCTTATTAACAGAATACAAATTCGTAAAGGGGGCTTATAATAACATTATGTAATGAAGGCTAACGAATTATTTTTGTGTTTTCATTTATACTAGATAAGGTGTAGCATGACCCAGTGACTTAAGATGCGCAGTAAACTAGGAGTTGATTCTAGCGGTGGGGGTTAGAAAGGCTCAGTCTGTTGCCGTGCTCTGAACGTAATACTTCGGTCTCTAAGTGAATAAAATATTCCAATAAATATATTGTCTGTGCGTGGTATCCCTTCCCCTCCAGCGGTCGGCGTCCCCACTTGCTTACATTCTTCCCTCCTGCCAGCGCATCTAAGAGGTCATGATAAATCTGACGAAGTATATGTAGCCATTGTATTTGAATAACCTAATAGAACTCCGATCCAATGCAATATTTTGTTCCACCGGAAATTCGACTTTTTGGCGCTATCTATTGGGGAAACGAAGGAAGCTGTTTGAAACACCAATGCTACCAATGTTTTCTTCCTAGCGCTACCTCGCGGCGCGATCATGTACTATTTTCGCGACAACCTTTTTTCCGGCACACAGCCCCCGTATGGATGCAACATCTATTTATTATTCATGATCTATGATGTAGCTTTATTTTATTTTGTTCTGTCTGTAGTTAATACGTAAACGTAGATTAAGTCTTTAATTTCTTTTATGCTTTATTTGTACCTATTGTAATTTAAGTTAAGATTGTTATAAATTAATTTAAGAATATTGTGTATCTGTTTTATAGTATCCTTATATATAATACGTGAAGCAGTTTTTTGTGAACACAACTCCTCCCTTATTTCTGGACCAAATTTAATGTTTGAGTTGTCAAAAAGTTCGTCTTATTTCGAAGTTTTGCAATAAGGTTTTAGATGTCAAAAATTTGTATCCTTAATGGCGTGAGCTAATCTCAAAGGTCGGGTTTTCCCCACAATATTAACACGGAACGAATTTAAAAAACCATTTCCATACAAAACAGCTGTTTTTAATAAGAAACAAACTAATCCAGCTGCTTTCGTGGATGTAAATAATGATGTTTATAGTAATAATAATAATAATAATGTTTATAATCATAATTTAAAAACCAGTTCTATATAAAACAAACAAACTAATCCAGCTGCTTTCGTGGAAGCAAATAATGATTTACAAATAACAGATAATACAGTTGATTCGGATGTCCAGTTTTTAGTACAAAATAATATTTTAAGGGTCGGCTCTAGTAAAACAGAAAGCAACCTGCGACTCCCTATAGCGGCGGTAGGTTACGCGGACATTGCTCAACCTAAATCCATTTAAAACCCGCAATTATTCAAATAGCGTTTTTAAAAAAATACCAAATTCTTGGAGACAAAATTCTTCATCCGAATGGCTTGGTAATTTTTCTCTATAATTAATAGTTACAACGTAAAAAATATTTAAAATCACCATATAGCGGCGGTAGGTTACACGGACATTGCTCAGTCTAAATCCATTTAAAACCCGCAATTGTTCAAATACCGTTTTTAAAAAAATACCAAAATCTTGGGGACGAAATTCTTCAGGCGAATGGCTTGGTAGTTTTTCGCTATAATTAATAGTGACAACATAAAAAAAATATTAAAAATCAATGTTTTAATTTGTCAATAAATATTAAACAAAATATTTTTCTTAGTTTTTAAAAAGCCATTTGCATGCATATTGACCATAGGTTTAAAATGACATATCGTTTATAATTTTCCGATCAAAAATAAAGGAAAAATTTGGATTTTAATTTAACATTGGTCTTATGGAGTGTCAGCCAACATGGCCGACAGCTATAGCCGACCGTTAAGTTAGGCCTAATTTAAGGAATTAATTTTAAGGAATTTAAAAATAAGAACAAACTTTTACATCCTAATTAAAAATAAACAAGACATATAGTAGACCTATGTGTTGAAAATATACGGTAATTTATAGTGAGTAACTTTTTGGTTAGGTTTTTGATTAAGTGTACACCTGATTCTTACTGGTTCTTTTAACCTTTATTATAACTGTTGTTATACAATATACGAAATAATTTGATTTGAACATTTAAAATGATTTACCATTTTAGTTTTGAGGTTATTATTAATCCTACACCTTCATTATAAATAAAAAATAAAAAATGTTTTTAGAACGTCCCATCGGGGGTTGGCGTGCAAAGCACGCATGGGTCTCCCCTAGTTATTAATAATTTGTGATAATTAAGTCATTTGAATTCAATAGTTAATTCTATACAATTGCCGCATAAAGTTGAGTGCTATTGTTTTTAAAGAAAAGAAATAATTTAAAATAAAACAGAATTTCCAATTTATTTCAAATATTGATTAAGTTCAAGATCGCGTTTCAGGTCTTTAGCTTGACAAAATAATATAAAGGAATCGTTAATTTACAGGACCTCAAAAAAACAAAACAAAATTATAGTCGTACACTAATATATGCGTTTGTCTCTGGGCCTACTATGCCATAAAAGTGTCACGCAAACGAATGTTTTCTATTCTCGTGTTTTAACGTTTTATAAAAAAACTTATACAGCTAAAGATAAGGGGAAGTAAAAAAAATATTCGTTCAGCCTATTCTAGGTATAAGGATGTGAAAATTTTTTTTTCTCAACAATGTAGTATTAAAATTATTAAATTTATTATATAATTCCTAACCATGGAAACCAGAATACAAATAAAATTTACAATATTGAAATTTTAGATATGTTTCTACTTCTATTCCTGTGTATTTTTTCAATCAGTATACCATCGACTAACCCACAACGGAGGGTAATCGGTGGACATAAAGTTGACATCACGGAACACCCTTACATGGCATTTGTAGCTTTTGAAGTAAGAAATTACCGTTCATACAAATATTATTAACAGAATATTGTTTTTAACTGAGCCCCATTGAACAAATAATCTCAGAAAAAACTTGGAAGCCATCTTTGAAATTCTCTGCAAAATTATTGAATCAAGTTAATAACTTTATTAGGCACAATCAAGCCAGTGTAAATACCAATTCAGAACAGTAAAATTAAAAGAAATACTTTATTGGTACAGTTATAAATTACGGTAGGCTAGGCTTAATATGCCCTACATGTTACATAAATGTTTTTATGTTAATTATTTACTTAGAAAAAATAAGATGTGAATTTACAATGTCCACTCCTCAAGTTTGTAAATTTAAATATTAATCTAAAGGAAACTAAAGTCATGATTAGCAAGATTTATTTCCTAAATTAAAAAGTAAATTCTTTTTTTAACAGAAATTAATAACTTACAATTTGGAAATTTATGTAAGGGCATTAGATTTAGGTCTCAATGCTATTTACAGATTTAAAATTTATCTTTATTTAATGTTGATATTTTTATACAAATAAATAAATATTGTCGAGAAAAGATATCGTCAACAATATTGAACATATTTTGTAAAAGCTAAAAATAATTAACAAGAAAACACTCTCCGAATTGGATACACAAAAAATATATTCGGTTCCCTCAATTCGGGAATGCGCCCGAGAGGGGAAGTAGAGGGGAACCCACTCTTTGTTGTGTCCATCTGGATCGGTACAACCTAAATAAAAAAAAATATAGACCTCTGTTCTTCGCTGTAAAGTAAGGGTAAATAAAAGTGATTGATAGGCTAAACACATTTTTACTTTCTCCACCCTATACGTAGTATATGGAGAAAGTATTGTTTTCGTAAAAATGTTCGAATTTGAATTTTCAGTTGAATTATCTGTTTTGGTGCTCCCAGAACCCCAAAAAATTGTTTAGTGCAATTATCTGTGTTGGTGCTCCCTGAACCCAAAAATATTTTTAGTGGAATTTTTTGTTTTGGTGCTCCCTGAACCCAAAAAGTGTTTTTAACGTGGTGTCTGTCTGTCAGTGTGTCAGTATGTATACAAGACCAGAGGGGACACTATTGGTCCGATTTTCATGAAATTTGGTATGTAGGTACTAAACCCTAATATCTCCAGGCGTATTTTTCATTTTTTGGAATTTGTAATTTTTAAGGGTAATTTACCCCAAAAAACCAATAAAAAACGACAAAAATGCAAATTTCTCAAAAACGGCTCTAACGATTTTGATCAAATTTTCAGTATTTATAGTGCTTTAGATGCCAAACAAAATGACACCACCCGCTTTTATCAAAACTTCGGCGTTTCATAATTATGGGGAAATGTTAAAAAATAAACAAGTTTATGTTGTCAATCTAGCATCACGGCGACGGCCGCACGAGGTAGCACAACGGTAGCGAGGACGGCCAGTAATTCAAAGGTCGCGCGATCGAATCCCGCCTGGGACAATAACTTTTTTATATGATTGACGTAGGTAGAATATTATTTTTTTGTTTTGTTCTAAAAAGTAGTAAATAAAATGATTAAAAACAATATTATTTTGACTACAGTAAGTTGGGAGAAAGTTTGTGTCAGTTAACTGATACCGTTTATTTTCTTAGTGAACAGAACGTGTAAAAAATAGTTGTTTTATTTATAAATAAATATATACAGGATGTCACCAAAAACCTTAGCGCCCTAAAATACAGGATCTGATTCTATACATTAAAATAAAAATGAAAACATTCAGAAACTTTTTCCCAATTCGATTTATTTTATTTTAGTTCTCCGTGTTAGTTTTTTTTTTTACAAAATTATCACACGTTAAACCGTATGCATATTTACTAACCTCCACCATCATGGCGACTAACAATACAATGTGAATAGAATAAAAACCATTACACTTTAAATACAGTAAGATTAAAACAAGATTCTGATAGTATTATGTAGTAGTGGACCTGCGAAACAGCACCAAAACATTTCTAACAAGCACAATGTATTCATTACAGGAATTACCTTCCTCCTGACAAAACAAAAAGGTCATATAGAAAATGATTTAAAATAAAAAAGTCAATTCCACTAATTATCTAAAAATTTCTCGCAAAAATTTTCTTTTTGCCTAAAAATAAAAAATAAATCTTGCTTTCAGTATTTTTTGTCATCACTTTTATTTTATAAAAAAAACATTATACAATTATAATATTTTATAAATTTTGTATGTAACAAAATCTTACTTATCTATATATATATATATATATAAAAGCCAAAACCCACTGACTCACTGACTCACTGACTAATCACGATTTCTCAAAAACTACCAAACGGATTGGGATGAAATTTGGTATGTAGCTTCCTATAGGGTCATAGGTGCTCACTAAGAAAGGGTTTGAAAAAATTCGAAATTTTAGGGGGGTTTTGGGGGGGATCAAAGTTATTAAAAAATGACTTCTTCAAAACTACCGAACGGATTGG
>JAGFPH010011863.1:9537-30247 GCA_018207615.1 Philaenus spumarius | reverse complement strand
ATGCATATTGTAAGAAATAAATGAAGAAGGAAACAAATGAAGAAAAAAATAACAATTCATTTATATTGTTTTAGGGGATGTTATCCCCCCCCCCCCCCCCCCTTAATAGCACGTGACAAAATGTAAATCTAGTTTATGTTTTCTATGTATCTTGTAAGAAATAAAAGTACAAACTTTCATCTCTCTAGCTTTAAGGAAAGTATAACAATTAAGATTTATGATTTTTAGGGTTGTTTAAACCCTTAAATGAAAACTAATTCTAGCCTATGTTACTCAGGGATAGTGCAGCTTTTTATTAGTAAAACTATTCTTCCAATCGGTTCAGTAGTTCCAGAGATTACCCCCCTACATACAAACAAATAAACATACAAATTTTACCTCTTCATAATATTAGTATAGATAACATTCTAAATTATATTCTACTTATTTAGCTTACAATTTTACTGTGGGAGCACAAGGGTTGGCGTGCAAAGCACTCTTAGGAGCTCAATCATTTAATCTACAAATAAACGATGAAAGTATCAAGGATTCAACTGGGGTTACAAACTGCAGATAAATTGGACAACTTTCAACAGCTGTCGAACGAAATGTCTACGTCATCACTTCGTATATAATCTCTCATCTGTCCCAAGGGGGTTTAGTCAACCACCAGTAATAGCTATTTAACCCCATACCCAAGGGACTTGTTACCAATCAGTCTCTATATTCGTGTGTTTATTTGCGCGTGCTTTAATGTTTAAGGTTGTATTTAATCAAGAAAATTTATTTTTCTTGTACAAAAATTAATTTTTTACTTTTCCCTTTATTCCATAGTATATGGAGAAAGTATTGTATTCGTCAAAATTTTCGAGTTTGAGTTTTTGGTGGAAATATCCGTTTTGGGCCCCCTGAACCTAAAAAACTGGTTTTCGGAGTGATGTCTGTGTGTGTGTCTGTATGTGTGTCTGTGTGTCTGTGTGTCTGTGTGGATGTTATCAGACCTAGAGCCTAAACCAGTCGTCCGATTTTGATGAAATTTGGTATTGAGGTACTAATCCACGGTATCTCCAGGCGTTTTTTCATTTTTGTGAATTTTTTATTTTTAAGGGTCATTTTCTCATAAAAACCCTTAAAAAAAACGGAAAAATCAACTTTTCTAAAAAACGGCTCTAACGATTTTGATTAAAATTTTATAGTTTATTAGGGACCTAAAGAACTATAAACTGTAAAATTTTAATCAACATCGTTTGAGTCGTTTTTGATAAAAGTTGGTTTTTCCGTTATTTTATGGTTTTTTATGGGAAAATAACTTTAATACAAAATCACCTCTCCTATCCCACCCTACACGTCACCGTGAATCTGTTTAATAATTTAAATATGTTTGTGAGAAAGTATGTGCCAGTTCCTGGTACCGTTTATTAATCTTATTTTGTTCATTTTTATTAGCGAATTTTCCATAGGAAAGATGAGCTATTGCAGTGGTCCTTATGGTAAGACCCAAGGTCAGGGAGTAGCAAATGAGCTCCGATCATGGTCCCCAGAACACGTTTTGGGGTGTCATTAAAAATCATATATATATGTGTTCGCACTCTAGCGGCCGCATTTTAAGTCTGATTTGGTTCAAATTTTATACACATGTTGGTTGTATTGAAGATAATCACAATATGCGGAATGGCGTGCGAACCATTTTGCAGCTATTCAGCACCGTCGTGAATAGACCTAATTCTCAAATTGTTGGTTGAAACTCTAAAACATAAGCCTATAAACTTAATTTTGGAAATTTGCTCTACTCACGTCAGCTGTTCAGCTGCGTGATCGATTTTTTTTGTCCTTGACCAAACATATTTGGAATAGACATAGTCGCAAAGTTACAATTAGTTCAATTATAAGTTGCTACATTAAAAACCTTAAAAAACACAAATTAACAAAGGTATTGAAACAGTATTAAACATAACAATAATAAATATTTACCTAATAATAAAACAATGAAATACAGTACTGTGTCTAACCAAAATTCAAGTCTTTCAAATCATCCCTAATTAAGGAATTCATTCAAAGAGTAATATGATGGGTGTCCAACAAGCCATTCAAAAATCACCTGATCAAAGATTTTGAATGTTGTGAATCTGGCGGCCACCATAGGCAATTTATTAAAAACTGACACACAATTAAATCCACAGCTCTTAAGTCATTTAATTAGTCGAAACTGAGGAGCATTTATTTTGTTTTTATTCCTGGTATTATATAAGTGGTGGTCACTAAGAGGAAAACTATCAAAATTTAATTTTAAATGTCTTAGGACCTTAGGAAGAATGTAAACCATCTAAGATCGGGAATAATCAATGTGAACCGATCGTGGAGAAGTACACGTTTTGAGGTGTAATTAAAAATTATTTGTATTTATATATATCTACTGGCTCAATCCGGCTTTGGACGGATAGACACATAAAAGTTAAATGTATATTAACCAAAAAAATTATCAATAAATATATTATGTACTATGTATTTCTTATGGGGATTTTTAGTAACTTTGGCCCCCAAAAACCCCAGACCCTCTAATTCTAATATCTGCAGTTATACATTATTACTTGTTTCATATTAAATTATTTAACTGATCAGACATCATGAAACTGAATCTATACTTAATATTATAAAGAGGTAAACATTTTTTTGTTTGTATGTAGATCTCTGGAACCACTGAACCGATTGAAAAAATAGTTTTACTTATAAAAAACTACACTATCCTTGAGTAACATAGTAGCCCAGTCGGTATAGGTTAAAACTACCAGTAATTTGCAATACGGCTGATTTTTTTATAAGTACCTTAAAGTATGTAGATTAACATAAAAAAAGTTTACCAAACTATCGATTTCCCAAAGACGAAAAAAAAATCGATGATAATTTTTTTTCGATTATTCTTAATATTTCGAGCTGGGATGAAGATAGAGAAAAATAAAAAATACCACCGTATAGGGAAGGTATTTTTCAACAAAAAAGGTCATATGTATTTATTTGTTTGGCAATGGTTATTATTGTTGAGCAATGGTTTGTTTGGAAAAAATTAGTTAATGCAGGTATGTATTTTGCAGCAGGGGAAATCACTAAAAGGGGACATCTTATTCATATATGAAGCTTTGGCTCATTCTAAATTGGCCGAATTTTAATATATCGAATTGAAACTTGACGTAGGAGTTAAAATATATATTTTAAATATTTATGCTGAGTCTCAGCTTGTTATCTTGAAAATTACCCGTCTAGGAGTCGATTTCGATTATCGATTTTAGGAGTACCGGACCTACGAACTAATTTCAATATATTCCAGTTTCGTCAATTTTTGGAATATCAACATAAAATTTGTTTTACAAGTTGAGTACACCAGTATAAATATTCTTAGTAAGTATGAACGATTTTTGTCAAGCTATTTTTAAAAACTGAGCGCTTGAAAATAGTCTTCTGTTTTACCTATCTCGTTTTAACTATAATACATTTGGATTCAACTACTCCATATTCGACATTTTTGAATATATCGATTTAAAAATTGGTACATAAGTTAAAAACACAATTGTTTTTTGCTATACTTATTTTAAAAACTATATTTAAAAAATTGACTAATCTGCAGCCGATTAACCCAAGCGTTTTGATGAAAAATCTAAAAAGGTCTAAAATTATACTTTTTTAAGTTACTTGTGCTTTGATAAGCAAATAATAAAAAAGGTTTATACTCCTTGATCTTGTTTGAATCTATATATTTAAGTTGTAAAAAAACTTTCAGGTTGCTACTTTAAAAATTTTCTAAACTGGAGCTGTTTAAAATGAATTGGTGGGTTAGGTACTCCTAAAATCGATAATCGAAATCGACTCCTAGATCGGTTCATTTTCAAGATAAGCTGAGACTTAGCATAAATGTTTAAAATATATATTTGAACTCCTATGTTAAGTTTCAATTCAATATATTAAAATTCGGCCAATTTAGAATGAGCCAACGCTTCATACATGAATAAGATGTCCCCTTTTAGTGATTTCCCCTGCTGCAAAATACATTAACTAATTTCTTCCAAACAAACCATTGCTCGGACGAAATAAATACATATGACCTTTTTTGATGAAAAGTGCCTCCCCTATACGGTGGTATTTTTTATTTTTCTATATCTTCATCCCAGCTCGAAATATTAAGAATAATCGGAAAAAAAATGATCATCGATTTTTTTCGACTTTGGGAAATCGATAGACTGGTAAACTTTTTTTATGTTAATCTACATACTTTAAGGTACTTATAAAAAAAAAAAATCAGCCGTATTGTAAATTACTGGTAGTTTTAACCTATACCGACTGGGCTACTATGTTACTCAAGGATAGTGTAGTTTTTTATAAGTAAAACTATTTTTTCAATCGGTTCAGTGGTTCCAGAGATCTACATACAAACAAAAAAATGTTTACCTCTTTATAATATTAAGTATAGATTCAGTTTTATAATATGTCCGATCAGTTAAATAATTTAATGTGAAACAAGTAATAATGTATAACTGCAGATATTAGAATTAGAGGGCCGGTTATTACATGAATACCGCCATGCCTGTACATTAAGAGGTCAGACCTCAATTATAGTTTGAACGTGAGATCTCACTTTATCGGTTTTATGGAAGGAACGACTACGTCTATAATAGGCATTCCTAAACTTGCCACGCCCATTGGAATTGAACTAATTGAACACGAGGATACCATAGTTCCATTGTATTGAATAGCCTTTGTTGTTCGTATAAAGGGTACAGTAATGTAGCTTTACAGTTTATTTTATGACGAGCGTCCTAGATACTTAAGCATGCGCAGTGGGGCCAGGTTTTTTTTTGTGCGAATGACTGGAGTTTTTATATAAAATAGCGATATAAACCTAACCTAAAATCGTTGTTGGTTGCTATAAATATAAATTCTTTCAAGAAACGTGTGAGGGTTCTCAATAGGCCTAAACTAGAATTACGTCAAGCTTTTGAACCAAATAAGCGGTTATATTTATAGAATGTAAGAACCGATGTTTGAATTATAATACAGTAATCCTATATCGCAGATTTTTGCTTGTGTTTGCTTTTAGTTTGTTAACCTAACCTAAAAAGCTGAAATAAATAATAATAATAAACTGATTGTGAAGAATAATAAACTGGTTCTAAATTTGCTAAGTTGGTTATTTTAGTAATTAATGCATTCAACCAACATGTGTTGCTAAGTTTTTGATCAGAATCAGCTGATTTATAAGTATGTTATAGAGCAGGGAGTGGACCACTGAATTTCATCATTTTTACGCTTTAAAATACAAATTTTACAAAATCCTTTATTAGTGTGAGTCTATGAAGCATACACATTTAAACTGTCGTATTTTTACCTTAAGTAGCTGCTTTTACTTTCTCACTATAAGTATAGAGAAAGTATAGTGATTGCAAAAAATTCGATGTTAAGATTTTTCTGGAAATATCCGTTTTGGGAAAGTGGTTTTTACAAAATATCTGTATGTGTGTATGTATACAAAGCTAGAGAGAAACTATTCGATCGATTTCGAACAAATTTACACCAAACATGTCAATTAGGCCTATATAGATGCACGAAAAAGGGGTTTGAAACATTTTGAAATACAACCCCATTGTTTAAAAAAAATCCAACAAATCAGTTAGGCTATGTTTTTATAAAAAAACCGCTCTAACGATTTTGATAAAATTTGGCTTGTTTGTAGCCCGTAATGTACCCTACCATATGCAGAAACCCGTATCTTTCTAATAATTCTTGTTTAGCTAATAATAATAATAACTAGTTTTTGGGGGTTTTTTTTGGCAAAAAAGGGGTTGTTTTTCAAAATGTTTAAAAACCTTTTTTCATGCATCAATACAGGCCTAATAGACGTGTTTTTTTTTGCAAATTGTTTGAAATCGATCGAATAGTTTTCTCTCTAGTTAATAATAATAATATTTATTAGTTAATCTCCACTTTAATGTCACCCTCTCCTACGCCACGCACAATTATGAAGTCACAGTGAATCTGTTTAATAATTTAAATCTGTTTGTGAGAAAGTATTTGCCAATTCCTGGTACCGTTTATTATTAGCGAATTTCCATAATAAAAATGAGCTATTGCAGTGGCCCTTATGGTAAGAACCAAGGTCGGGAGTAGCAAATGAACACGTTTTGGGGTGTCATTAAAAATCGTATACATATATGTATATACGTGTTCGCACTCTAGCGGCCGCATTGTAAGTCCAATTTGGTCCAAATGTCGTACACATGTTGGTTGTCTATGTCGCTCGTATGAGTTCGTTAGCCAAAAAAAATCCAACAATCGGAAGCACGTTTCTTGACCGGAACTAACTATTTTTTTAGATTTTTCCTACGAGAATGAATTTGTTTTTGTTTTTTCTACAAATATAAATGTAGGATGTTATTATGCACATTTTGTTTATTTACGTGACTTTATATAGCTCGCTTGGTTCCCCCAAAATTGATAAAAACGTAAAATTCCATAGAAGTACCCGGTTCAAAGCTATGTGGTGGATTCTACCGTGGGATTGGCGTGCAAAGCACGCAATGCGTTGTGTGTGTTGAAGATACTCCCAAAATGCGGAATGGTGTGCGAAGCACGTAATGCATTGTGTATTGAAGACACTCCTAATATGCGGAATGGCGTGCGAAGCACGCAGTGTATTGTGTATTGAAGATACTCCCAATACGGGGTTGCCGTGCGAATCACGCAATGATTTTTGTATTCAAGATACACCCAATATGCGGAATGGTGTGCGAACCATTTTTCAGCTATTCAGCACCGTCGCGAATATTTCCCAAATTGTTGGTTGAAACCCTAAAACATAGGCCTATAACTTAATTTTGGAAATTTGGTCAACTCACGTCAGCTGCGTGGTCGAATTATTGATAAATTAATATGTGTATATATAAGAGAAGAAGTCCTGACCGACAGACTGTTTATAATCAACGTACAGCCCAAACTAAAATAGACGAATGCGTAAAATTTGCAGGATATTTTTGTACCACTATGTAGAAGCGCACTAAGAAAGGAGTTTCAAAATATCGATTGTAAGGGTAGAAAATGGTAAAAATACGTTAACTCCACGTCCTGTAACAAATAAAACAGCTGAATTAAATCAAAAGCTTAGCAACACAATTCTAGAATGAGCCTATACTGAACCAACACAAGTTTGTTGAAAGAAATTACATTCATTTCCATAGTAAACAATATAGGCAATTTAGAATCAGTTTAGTATTTTCAAAGAAATAGTTTAGGTTAGGTTTACAAAATAAACGAAAAAGGCTTACTGTATTGTAACTCAAACATCTGTTATAAAACAGCTGATTTGTATCATAAGCTTAACCAAATTTTAGGTTAGGCCTACACTGAACCAACACACTTTTCTTGAACGCGTTTAGATTCATTACCATATCAACAGAATTGGCAAATTTAGAATCAGGTAATTATTCTTCACAACCAACAGTAGGTAGGCTAATAACAAACACAAACAACGAAAAAGCTTAGTATATCATAATTCAAACACCTATCACTATAAAACTACGCCTACTATTCTTATCAAATTATTCTTTACTAGGACCAGTTTGAAATACTGCTTTCCGTATCGCATTTTGGTCATATTTTATAACTTGAAAATTGTCTCTCTTCTTTATAAAAATCTCTGTCGTAATCAATCTCCATCCCCGTAAAAATACCATACAATAATCTGTTTGCATTTGTTTCGCCTTGGTGGTTGGTGTGTGAAGCTAGCAGAGGGGGGGGGGGGGGGGTCCACTAGTTTAGAGTAAAACCATTGTATTTGGAAAATCTAATAGAACTCCGATCCAATGCAATATTTCAATCCACTGGAAATTCGTCGATAGGTGCGCTATCTATTGGGGAAACGACGGAAGCGGTGTGAAGCACCAATGCTACCAATGATTTCTCCCTAGCGCTATCTCGCGTCGCGATCATGCACTATTTTCCCGACAACTTTTTTTTCGGCACACAGCCCCCGTATGCATGCATGATCTCTTTTATTATTCATGATCTATGGTAAAACAATAATAAGTTGATTTTGGGAAACGTGATATCTATAACAGTTTTTAGAAATGAGTTGTGTTTGTATTTCAGAGGCTCAATTTGATTAAATTTTAAATAATTTTTGGGAATTATAAATCTGGTAGTGTTTGGCAAAAACAAATGTAAAATAGTTAACTCAAACAGGTCTAGAGGAGGACAAGTTTCAAAAGCCGAAATTACGATGGAGTACATTGAATAGGTTGATTATTTTCCTCAAACTAGATCATATTATAACACTAAGTAGTATGAACAGTTTTAACTCAATATTCTTCTTCTTTTTTTTTTTTGTAAAAAGAGCAAGATGGTAAGGCAGAAATATATCTAAGCGTTTCATGACATACCTTGATAGGAACTTTATAGAATGACGTGATGTTAACTCATTTAAGAAAATCTTTCAAACGCGTCGACCGCCATTTAAACCTTTTCCATAGGAAATGGTGTATGAACTATGCGATGGCGTCTAATCATATAAATGAGTCTGCTTCGGTGTAAAATGTCTCTAGATGATATCGTGTCGTCTATTTTTATCGTGGAGTCTATAGAAGCAGAGAAATAACAATAGTAAGTATCTTAGCTTATTTTTTTAGATACTTTATTCATACTTATAAAAAGGAAGTGAAATTCTTTAGCTTTAGAAACTGTTGATTTTATGCATTTCTCTCTATCCTTGACTGATAAGAGACAAATTAGTCCTACAAACATGAATATTTATGTTAAACTATCACCACTATCTCGGACTCTTGGTCAGAATTATTGCTATCTATACATATCAATAAAATTTAAGTGTTTGTCTGTGATTTCAAAATAAAAACTGTTTTCTAAGCTCATATGGTTATTTACACTTTACCAAAACCTATAAATGCATTTTTTAAATTGTTTGTCTGTCTTTCTGTCTGTCAATTCTTTTGTCCGGGATAATCTCCGGAAGAGCTGAACAAATTTTGACGAAACTTTCAATTACATGTGGAGGAATTTTCGGAGAATAATCTACGCTACTTTTATCCCGGAAATATTTAAGGTTCCTATTTGAAAATTGAAAACTCTAAAAATGATGAACAAAATTAAGGATGGTGACACGCGATCATTACAAATAAAACAACTGATTTGTAATGTATATGTTCGTTCGAGAGTTGTGAGTAGCAAACTGGCGGAAAACTTGATTTTTATCGTTTATTTGTGCATAGCTAATCCATTTACGTAGATCTAAAACGTAGAAACTCTGTGCATTTTTGGGCCATGGAACTCGGATCTTTTTACTTTCTCCACCCTATACGTAGTATATGGAGAAAGTATTCTTTTCGTAAAAATGTTCGAATTTGAATTTTCAGTTGAATTATCTGTTTTGGTGCTCCCAGAAACCAAAAAAATTGTTTAGTGCAATTATCTGTGTTGGTGCTCCCTGAACCCAAAAATATTTTTAGTGGAATTTTTTGTTTTGGTGCTCCCTGAACCCAAACAAGTGTTTTTAGAGTGGTGTCTGTCTGTCAGTCTGTCTGTATGTATACACGACCAGAGAGGACACTATTGGTCCGATTTTCATGCATTTTGGTATGTAGGTACTAAACCCTAATATCTCCAGGCGTTTTTTTTTAAATTTTTTGGAATTTTTAATTTTTAAGTTTAATTTACCCCTAAAACCCATAAAAAACGACAAAAATGCAAATTTCTCAAAAAGGGCTCTAACGATTTTGATCAAATTTTCAGTATTTATAGTGCTTAAGATGCCAAACAAAATGACACCACCCGCTTTTATCAAAACTTTGGCGTTTTATAATTATGGGGAAATGTTTAAAAATAAACAACTTGTGTTGTCAATCTAGCATCGCGGCGGCGGCCGCACGGGGTAGCACCACGGTAGCGAGCACGGCCAGTAATTCAAAGGTCGCGCGATCGAACCCCGCCTGGGACAATAATTTTTTTATACGATTGACGTAGGTAGAATATTATTTTTTTGTTTTGTTCTAAAAAGTAATAAAAAATAAAATGATTAAAAACAATATTATTTTGACTACAGTAAGTTGGGAGAAAGTTTGTGTCAGTTAACTGATACCGTTTTTTTAATTGCGTGTGATGTTAATGCACAATATTTACCAGATAGTCCTTTTATTTATTTAATCACATCTGCGAGCGAAGGCGCTAGTATCAGCTGGTTATATCGTCTAAGTTTGAACTACTAATGAAGTTTTGGCTATTTATTTAAAAAATATAGGCCTACTGGCTGGCGAAGAAAAATTTAGTGAAATTTTAAATAAACAATAATGTAGTTTTGCCTAAGTGACTTAATTTAAAATATTTAGACACAATCATTTACGTACGTGTGCCTATGATTATCATTTATGAGCTTTTGTTTTGTTTTGCAAAATGTGTTTCAGGTCTTTAAGTAAAATATTAATTATAGGCTCTGTACAATTAGCATGCGAGAATCATCCCTAAATTGCCACGAAATTCACTGAAAACTGAGGAAATGCGTGCGAATGCATACTGTTTGTAGTTTAGAATACTTTTCATGTATTATTTTTAGCTTTGATACATAACGTTTTCACCCTCTTTTAAGGGATGGATTAGTCCTAAATGAATGCGAAATCGAAAAAAACAACGTTAGAAATGAACACTACTTATATTGTTTACAATTTTTTTATTGGAAAATAAAATTATATATATACTATTGTATACTAAAAAATGTATGCTAAAAAAGTGGTGAATTTCTTGGTCGGTTACTATGGGGCTACTAAATTTCTACATTTGAATCATAATTTGTGCATTCCATAGTATTATTTGGAGGTGTCATCAACGTTGTTGTGAAAAAACCCTAAAAAAGGGCGGTGCCTTGCATTTTTAGGGATAACGCCGGGATTTTAGAGCCGCGGGATCCTGATATTCGGAATCAGCGACCCAAAAAAAACACGAAGTACAAGTGGTCCTTGGGGCATTTCCTGAGGTCATACCCCCGCGCTTTAAATGGATTATGGCACAAGGAGAGTAACAATGATACTCCCCAGTAGACAACCCGGGAGGATAGCCTTAACACGGGCTCTTACGGGACTACGTTTTTTGCACCGAGTTGAGACAGATCACGACGCCATCTTTTTTTGCGGTGGCGTAATGTGCACCGACTTCCGACTCCTGGGTTATTGCACCGAGTTGCGACGGATGACGACGCCATCTTGTTTTGATGACGTAAAAACGAGCCTAGGTGATCGGAAAAACCAGGAGTCGGAAGTCGGTGCATATTACGTCACCGCAACCAAGATGGCTTCATCATCTGCCTCAACTCGGTGCCAAAAACGTAGTCCCGTAAGAGCCCATGTTACGGCTATCCTCCCGGGTTGTCTACTCTCCCTCTCTTTTTTCTCAACTGCTGGTTAGTGTCATAGATTCAAATTTTCGTCTCTATCAGGCCAACTCGTGCTACCTAAGAGAAAATACTACGCACACACAAAGTTCGTAGGTACTGCCACAGATCATGAATAATAAAATAGATCATGCATCCATACGGGGGCTGTGTGCCGAAAAAAAGGTTGTCGCGAAAATAGTGCATGATCGCGCCGCGAGGTAGCGCTAGGGAGAAATCATTGGTAGCTTCACACCGCTTCCGTCGTTTCCCCAATAGATAGCACCACTATCGTCGAATTTCCAGTGGATCGGAGTTCTATTAGGTTATTCAAATACAATGGTACTGCTCCATGCGTGTAGAGTGAGTATGACGCATTTAACAGAGAGAGAGTAGAAAAGATTCTCCTATTATTTCCTTTCAACTGTCGGTTGAGATTGGAGAAGTGGAAGCGTTTCAATTTCCGTCTGATCCAGTGCAACTCGCCCTACCGCGCCTAAAGAAGATTTACTTCAAACATTCGTTTAACATTGACCTCTAATCAACTATTGTAACATTAATGAAGGGTTGTTATATTAGGTAATATTTGAATAACAAGAAACGTTTGCTATAAAATCCTGTTTGGTTTTCCGTTTTACACCTGGCAATCCAAGGATAACGTTTAAAGATTATGCAGACACGCTATTCGGTACCACCGCCTAAGTAAACCTACATCAGCTTTAAATGTGTTTACGTTTGGAGTTAGTCCAAAGTTTAAATCACAAACTAAACCAGGTTGACCCATCCCATTCGCTCGGGTTTACGAGCCCACCTTCAGCTGTTTAACTGACTTTATGTACAGGGTGTTATGTAATTTAGTGTTGACAAACTGGATTTTTAGTGCAGATAAATAATAATACATCGTATACAGTACGTTGATTGCCGTGATAGTTTTGAAAGGTTTAAGGATATAATGGATAACACTAAAAACTTACAACTCCTGTTTAAGGTAGGTTTATTGTAAACTTATGACCTTTTTTGCTAAAGCTTGTTATAAATAACTAATACCAAAAAGTCAGTTAAATTATTGACCAAAATTATTAAAAACCATTATCATATTACGTTTTGTATTTAAATTTCGATTATTTTTACTAAATTTCATGTAAATCGGACAATTTTGACCAACTTGTACCGCCAAACTAGTTTTTATTTTTAAAACTAACTTTGAATGAACAGTGGAACTAAAATACAATTCATATTAAAACGTGAGCATATGGAGGGACAAAAAATACTCTATGTATGATTGTAATAATTTTTTATTGCTTCATAACCCTACATAAAATAAATGTCAAACCTAAATAACTTAAAAACCGTACATTTTAACGAAAAAAATGTCGACACCTTTTTTGTAGTCCTTTTGATTCCCTATCCGATGGTGTAACTGTAAAAACAATCGGATGAAGGATAATAGTTACGTTATGTGTAATAATTGGTTTGTTCAACAGCCGCCATTTTGAAACGCATAATTGGATTTAATTGTTTTTTTTAGATATATCATTGTTAGGTTAAACTTCATGCCAAGTTTGAACTTATTCAGTCAAACCGTTCTCTAGATTTAAATTATTTTGTACAAAAAACAAAATGGCGGATATCTGGAAAACAAACTTTTTTCGGGCCTATGTTTATATAAACGTTTTTTCTTATTTTGGCCCATAGAACCATTCCCCAAAATTACGGGGGAATGGTTGTCCCTCGATATGCTCACGTTTTATTATGAATTTTATTTTAGTTCCACTGTTCATTCAAAGTTATTTTTAAAAATAAACTAGTTTGGGTACAAGTTGGTCAAAATTGTCCGATTTACATCAAATTTAGTATAAAAATAATCGAAATTTAAATATAAAACGTAATATAATAATGGTTTTTAATAATTTTGGTCAATACTTTATTGAATTTTTGGTATTATATTAATAGCAAAACGGGAGTACCGATGGAGGCCAGGTAGTTCGAGGCCAAGCGAGGGGACTTGACATGGCCTCCATCGGCACTCCCGTTTTGCTATTACTATAGTTTAAACCGAAACTGCTCTGACTCACACTTATGAATCATATTAGCCAGTGCTTTGTTAACTATCATTGTATTGTGATCTGAGGTCTACTAGAGAAAATAATCATACTTTGTTTGGTGTCAATTTTCATGAAATATTATGAAGAATGTATATATATGATTAATTTTTAAATACAATTAAGTGTAACAAAAATTAATGTTCGGTAGACTGAAGTACACTGGGTGACTCATAGGTGTCGTGCCATCTCGTCCAAGTGCTATCTCGTCCAAATTCCACGAACGTAGGGCGGGAGGTTAATTCTCTACCTGCCAACTAGTGCCATCTCGTCCAAAAACCTATGCTATTGTTTACTTGACAGGTTTACAAAAACTATTGGAACGTTTAATTCTTTTTATTAAGAGTCTTCTATACATTGCGTAAAACAGCAAGGTATTTCTTTACTTTAGAGTGTCAATAGAAACTATTATAAATACATAAACCTTAACTTTTTTCATTATAAATATAGTATTTATACACTTCGTAGAAACGAACAGTTTAGCCAACTCAACTAAAAAGTTGTACATACGTTTTTAAAGTACAAACATACTGTTATCGGCCAGGTTAAGTAAAAAGTAAACATACTGTGACTAAATACTATAGGTTAGAACCTTTTAGTTTTTTTTAAATTTTAATTATATAAAGTGATAATAACGAAATATAATCATACTGTTATCGGCCAGATTAGTAAAAAGCAAACATACTGTGACTACATACTATAGGTTCGAACCTTTTAGGTTTTTTTTAAATTTTAATTATATAATGTGATTTACACTCGTATGATTTACACACCGCCACATAATTTCTCCACGCTTCTTTTAATTTTTCTTTGTATACCGAAAACCGTTATATAAAAGACTAGGTTGGCCTCTTATGGTGGTCAAAAACTCTATATTCCTATAGATGTTTACACCTCAAGATCATGTATACAAATGAGGTTTAAATTGGCAGTGTCCACATGTATACAAAGGGGTGGGAGAGCGGTGAGGGTGCTAGGCGAGGGCGCACAACCACAGGCTACCTGCGTTGCCTTCCTCAACCCTTGTCAAGTTTTCACTTGGACGAGATGGCACTAATTAATGTGTTCATTCAACTGTAAAACTAAGCTGGACGAGATGGCACTCTTTTCTAGGAAATAGGGTGTTGGACGAGATAGCACTTGGACGAGATGGCACTACATCGACTCATAGGGTCGGAAGGAAGGGCTGTCCTAATCCCTTGAGCGCGTGAGTGTGAGGGTGCGTGCGTGCGAGGGGACTTGACCTGGCCTCCATCGGCACTCCCGTTTTGCTATTACTATAGGTACAGTACGATTTATTTAACCGTGCCCTCGGCCAAATTGTACTAACCTGAATGATAACATTAGAAATCGCTCTGTCTACTCCACGAAAACTAAGCCTAGCGGCGTGAAACAGCGAAAACCGAGCTTCAATAACACTGACATTTAATACACTTAGAAGCGATGTAAAATTATGAAACTTTCACGGATACGCAGATAAGAACCATACGATTCGTATAATGTAAAAGAAAATCCATTACAAAACCTATTTCATATTTTAAAAATCAATATTACAACAATGTACTTTAATAATGACATGCAATTTTCACACTGCTGAAAAGATTTTTGTTTGTTGGTCAGAGACAAAGTGTTCGCGAGAAAGTTTTAGATAAAGGTCCAAATTAAATATTTTATTTGAAACATTTTTTCGTTCGACTTACGGTTTGCTTGGTACGGATGTCTGGAGTTAGATTCCGGGGAAAACTTCCTGCCTGGGGGGAAGTAGGCCTACTTGGTGTCTGGCATTTACCTTAACCACACCACAGTATTATTCGAACAAGAGACGACTCATTCAAGTAGTTTTTATTTCAATAATTTTATTCGAATAATTATTCAATCAGTTTTGTTTATTCGAAGTTTGTGGAACTGCCTTTACAATCCCTCCCCGCTACACCGCTAGCCCACCGTGCGCTAGCCGAGCCGAGGGCACGGTTAAAAAAATCGTACTGTACCTAGTACTTGTTCTTATAGAGTGCAGCCAAGTGTCACTAATTAGGGTCGGGTGGGCGGAATACCCTAACCTTTTCTTGGTTCAGAGTTAGGTTGTCCGCAACTATAGTTATCATTGATAGTTAGTTATCTGGCAAAATGATTTCCCATATATTGTAGGTAAATTAACGAATATACATAGTAAAGATGATCCATTAATGTGACTCTAATGGTGAGACGTAAGATCAATGAGCACCGATCATGGTCCCCAGAACAGGTTTTGGAAGTGTAATTAAAAATTATATATATTATATGTTTGTTCGCACTTTAATGGACTTATTTTTGTGCTCGATTTGGTTAAAATTTCGTATACACGTTGGTCGCACGAATTCATTACCCAAAAAATCCAACAACCTGAAGCACGTTTCATGACAGAAAGTAACAAATTTAAAAAAAAAAATCGTACTGGAATGATTTGGGTTTGGGATTTTATCTATATAAATAAAAATGTAAATGTTTAAAATCTAAAATCTCCGAAAGTTATTCACCGTCTGCTTTTAAATTTTGCCCCTACGTTGCGTTCGAATACACTAGTGTTTATTATACTTTTTGAAAAACAGCACCATCTGTTAGTTGGCCATGAAAATTACACAAACTGTACTAATTATTTTACGGTAATAGGGTAGTACCATAATAAATAATAATTACATATGTTTAGTGTTGGTAGAGTAATCATTCGTTTGCTCTAATATTTTCATTAACAGCTGTTTTCAATTCTATTTCTAACTTTTTAGGTTAGGTTTTCGTTTGTGTAATCCTGAGCCTTGCTGGTTCTTTTAACCTTTATTATAACTGCTTTTATGCTTTATTATGCTGCTTGATCTTTGCTGGCATTTTATGTTTAAGGGGGCGCTACCCTGTCCGCCATATTGAATCTGATTCTCATAAGAGCAATGCTACAGAATAAGTCATTTCTTTCCGTTAATTCATGGAATAAATTTTAAAAATTGGTTTAATTTTGAAGTACTTTCATAAGCGGATGTTTATTGCTGAATACATTTTCAAAAACCGTTCTATTGTTTTCATAAACGTATGACATAAATAGTAAAAAATAGTAAACTTCATTAATTAATCAGTTGCAAAAAGAGATATTGCAAAAAACCTTAGCAATCAACAGCCACAATCTATTTTACTTTAAGAAAAAAAGTACAGCTTTCGTTTTTTCACAAAAATAACACAAAAATATGCTTAATAGTGAAGGTATGTTTTAGTTATTTAACATTGAAATTGGTACCCAGCTTCGCCGTTTTGAATGTAGGGATTATAAGTACATATTAAAAATTCTTGAATTGCCAGATGGTAGGCTGACGAAACGTTTAGCATTACAAACAATCAAGGATAAGGTTGGGTGGTTCAGTATCTGGGAAAAATTAGGGGAACGAATTAATAATGAATGTCAGTATAAAAATAAGGAAAGAGGCACATGGCATGTAAAGCTAGAAATGATTTCCGCGAGTATTAGGGAAGAAGAACACTTAAAGTGGATAGAAAGATCAATCATGGCGCAGTTTAATATACTTTATTAAGATCTGTCATATAATTTAGCGGATAAATCATATATAGTTGATAACCATGGTCGAGGGTTTATAAGTACAATTATGAGAGCTAGAGCCGGACAACTAATGTTACATTTTAGACCCCAGAGAACTACTTTTACGTGCTCATTGTGTAACTCTGGAGAAGATTAAAATGTAGAGCATTTTATAGGAAGTTGCGCTGTCCTTGCAAGTATAAGGCGCAGGTGGCTAGGTAATGTATTGTTGTCACGGCGAGAAGTAGTAGAGTATTTAGACAACAAAAAAACTGGCATCAGTTGGTAAATTACATCTGGGAGAGTAAGACAATCAGAGATAGTTTGATAACAGAGTTTAATTATTAGTTTTGAATAAATATCGGTGATCTATTACAATTTATATGTATGTCTTCTTATGTATTTGTATACCTGGTTTTTTCGTGGGTGGGGGAGGAACTGGGTCTGCTTACGTGCTTGCTTGACGATTATAATTGTTATAAAACAGATTTTTTAAGTCGCTGAAATGTTACATTTTTCTTTTTGTTTGTTTGTTTAGAATAAGTTAAGAAAAAATGCAGTATGTAATATTTTGTATGTAATCTATTTGTATGTGATATGGCTATAAATTTATTTAGTCCTACGAAATATAATATATATGTGTAACAGTTGTGGCTTGGGTAAGTGCATTGTTGCGCAGAAATATGATGCATAGCTGGTAACCGATATATTAACATTCAGTTATTTTTCTTTGTTTGAGATAGGGTATTTATCTTAATACAGTTGGGAGCATTTGTTTTGGGTTTGTTTGGACATGGATCTTTGATTTGATTATATAGGTTAAGTTTTATTATGTATGCAAATATTTTAAATAAGAATCGTGTATTAGACTAGGAAATAAGGCAATCACTACTCTGGCAGACGACTATAAAGGTCATGCCATAGTTTGCATAGTTTCAATTATCTATTTTTTGATAATAGATACCAATAATACTACTAACTTTCGTATGGTTAAGGTTTTTATTTTTATTTCTTATTGCTATAGAAGTATTGCATTTTTTGTTTTATTTTATGTTAGTATTAATAAATGCAATTATTATTATTATTATTATTATATATCTAAAACTTAGATATAAGTTTTTTAACTTCGGAAACATTCGTACACCTTCGTATAGGCATATTCCATTATTGGTTCATTCGTTATAGTATTAATAACTTATAAATAATTTGAATACAAAAAAATAACTGCTTTTATAAATTATAAGAAGTTATTAATTATTTAATTCTTAATTGGGGATGGCTTGCGGAGCACGCAGGGGCCTTCCTGGCATAAAATAAATAAATATATGAGATTATTCGGAAGTATTTTTTTTACAAGACCTTACAGCCTGTTTGGTTTCCCCCAAATCGATCAAAACGTAAAATACCATAGAAGTACACCCGGTTCAATGCCATGCTGTGGGTTGGCGTGCGAAGCACGCAATGTTTTGTGTGTTGAAGATACTCCCAACATTCGGAATGGCGTGCGAAGCACGCAATACATTTTGTATTGCAGATACTTGCAATATGCGGAATGGCGTGCGAAGCACGCAATGCATTTTGTATTGAAGATACTCCCGATATGCGGAATGGCGTGTGAACCATTTTGAAGCTATTCAGCACCGTCGTGAATAGACCTAATTCCCAAATTGTTGGTTGAAACCCTAAAAAATAAGCCTATAAACCTAATTTTGGAAATTTGCTCAACTCACGTCAGCGGTTCGGCTGCGTGGTCGAATTATTCATGTTGCTATAAGATTATGTTTACGTATAACAAAATCGTAAGCATGTCAGATGTTGACTAATAACACAATGTTTAGTTCAACACAAATATGTAAGAACAGATGTTATGAAGGTCAACAAACTTAAATGAAAACAATATCCATCTCCTGCGTGAAAAATAAGGTAGCACAAATTTCAATTAGGCCTTACAGACAGATGGTGTTACGTTTCCACCTTCACTCTCGTTTCACGATTTATCATCTGTGTAATTTGAGAGCAAAATCGATCAGCTGTTGAACACTTGTTGGACACAGAAACGAATATAAACCTAATTTGAGCCTTGATGGATCCACCACACTCAATCTCCTTCCGCGACGTCTCTCAGTGTGTATAGAGGTTTCATATTTCCCTCGTTAGGAAAAAATTTCGCCGGCTTTATTTATTATACCAGTAGGCTGTGAAAAATAGCAGGCACATTAATTGGCCACATGTGAGAAATACATTATTAAAAAAAAAAAAATACAATTTAAATAAACGGTACCAGGAACTGGCTCATACTTTCTCACAAACATAGTTAAATTATTAAACAGGTTCACTATGACTTCATAATTGCAGGAGGGGTAGGAGAGGTGATATTAAAGTAGGAGATTAACTAATAAATATTACTATTATTAGCTAGAGAGAAAACTATTCGATCGATTTCGAACAAATTTGTAACTAACACGTCAATTAGGCCTGTATAAATGCATGAAAAAATGTTTTGAAATACAACCCCCTTTTCAACCAAAAAAAACCCCAAAATCAGTTATTATTATTAGCTAAGCGAGAATTTTGAGAAAGATACGTTTTTTTGCATATGGTAGGGTACATTAAGGACTAAAAATAAGCAACATTTTATCAAAATCGTTAGAGCCGTGTTTAAAAAAAAACATAATAACTGATTTTTAGGGGGTTTTTTGTCCAAATAGGGGGTTGTTTTTCAAAATTTGTCAAAACATTTTTTCGTGCATCTATACAGGCCTCATTGACATGTCCGGTGCAAATTATTTCGAAATCGATGGAATCGTTTTCTCTCTAGCTTTGTATACATACAGACATACGGACAGACATTTTTTTAAACCACTTTTTTGGACTCAAAACGGATATTTCCACAAAAATTTCAACATCGATTTTTTTGCGATCACTATACTTTCTCTATACTATAGTACAGTGAGAAAGTAAAATGTGTGTTTTGACAAGGACAAATTTTGAACATAAAAATCCTACTTTAAAATAACACGATTCTGTAACGCATTCGAACGACAGTTGTCTGAAACGTTGACTCTTATTGTTAGAATGTTTAGACAAGTAGAGTTTGCTGTGATTGTTAAAGAAGAAAAAGAAACACTCGCTTTTCCCTCAGCAGTACCTCGCTATAAACAAGCGCTCGGGGAAATTTAGGAGCAGAAGTAAAACTGCAGTTGCTTCAACTGAATCCCTAAAGCCAAACTTTATTTTTTGACAGACTAGTTTTGCGAGTCAAATATCCTCCGTCTGAGAAAGCTATCCAGTTAAATGGTTTCTTTAGATTGTGAACTTGCTTTGTTTCCAGCTAGACATGATGTTTTATGACTGCAGTTCTCTCTTTTATGTAAAAATTGCTGCACGAATATTGAACTAACTTTTCAAAATAATACTTAAAATCCTCCTCCAAAGCAAATACAGGATCTTCATACATGCGGTTGAACTGTTAACAGAAAATGAAAGTGGGTATTGTAATAAAATCTGTTGTTAACAATAAATTTCCAACTAAAACAGTTTTATTTCCGATTGTTGAGCTATGGAACTGCAATGTGTTGACGTTATGTTGACTGTATGTTTAGACATACTTTACTTCCAACCACGAAACCATCAGCTGTGTCGATTGTTGAGCTATTGAAC
>JAGFPH010011862.1:9547-26845 GCA_018207615.1 Philaenus spumarius | reverse complement strand
TCAGCGACCAAACATATTCAGTTCATTTTGTTGTAAATAGAAAGATAACATTTCCCGACAAAAACAAACTCAACCGATACCTACTATAAAATGAATAATTCAATAACTGTGTTTACAGTATGGTTGAGATATATTTGATGCATGATTCATGAAAGTTCACTTTGAAGCGGGGACCAAATCCTCATTTTGATTGGATGAAACAGTATTTAGGCCTACTCAATTTTAGAAAGATGTATACGATATTTAGTTTTAGATTTATGCAGATGAAATAAGCAGAGTGTATCGATCTTTAACAAAAGCTTAACAGCAATACAATAAAATTGAATTTAGGTTGTTTGGATTGTGTTTGCAATATATATAAAATAATAATAATAATATTATCAATTGAAAATATTTCTGGAACTTAAAAAATGGTCAAAAATAGGGTACTATTATTTTAGGAGTTAGAATAGAGAGTTGGTGAGGGAGGGAGAGAAAGAAAAGAAGGCAGGGAGAAAGATAGATGTGGAGTAATAGAGAGCCAGGTGAGGGGGAGAGAGAGGGGAGGGAGGTGAGAGAGAAAGATACCGATGGAGAAAAGTAATGAGACGGAAAATATAGGAGAAAAGAGAGAGAGTGACAAAGAGATAGACGGAGAGGTGGAGAGAGATGGAGGAAATGACGGAGGGAGAGAGAGAGATAGTGGGAAAACAGAGATGGAGAGAGAGGGGGAGAGGTGAGTTAGAGAGAGAGAGAAGGATGAAGACAAAGAGGAAGGTAGACGGAGAGGCGGAGAGAGATGAAGGGAATGGCGGGGAGAGAGAGAATGGGAAAAACAGAAAATGAGAGAGAGAACTAGAAGGATGAAGACAAAGAGAAAAAGACAAAAAGAGAGAGACTGTGAGATAAAGAGAGATAGAAAGATGGAGGTAGAGGGAAAGATAGAGATGGAGAGAGAGAGAGAGAGAGAGAGTGGGTGTGTGCGAGAAAATTAAGTACTTATTTTTTTATAGCAAGGCTAGAACTATTTAGCCTTCTCTTCAACCCATACCCTAAGAGATTTACTACTATTAATCAGTGTATAGTAGGAGAACAATATAATAGTAAGGAGAGAAACCGATAGCATTAATATAGGAGATACCATCAGAGGAATGAATGGCTGGGAAATGACGTGGTAAGATGATACGGCCTTAACATTAACACTGTAATAGAGCATGTTATACAGAGTGTGTCAATACTAATGCTCTCCAGCTGACTTTATATAATAGAAACCTATTAAAAGATACACTTAGTTTACAATATTCTTTAATATTGTTTACAGTAGAAATCTGTAATAATAATTCGACCACGCAGCTGAACCGCTGACATGAGTTGAGCAAATTTCCAAAATTAAGTTTATAAGCCTATGTTTTAGGGTTTCAACCAACAATTTGGCAAATAGATCTATTCACGATGGTGCTGAATAGCTGCAAAATGGTTCGCACGCCATTCCACATATTGGAAGTATATTCAATACACAAAGCATTGCGTGCTTCACACGCCAGTTCCTGTTTTGGGAGTATCTTCAAAACACAATGTATTGCGTGCTTCGCACGCCAACCCCATGGTAGAATCCACCACATGGCTTTGAACCGGGTACATTTATGGTATTTTACGTTTTGATCGATTTTGGGGGAACCAAGCGAGCTATAAGATCGCGTAAAATAACCAAATGTGCAGAATAACATTCTACATTTATATTGGTAGAAAAAAATCCAAAAACAAATTCATTCTCGTAGAGAAAATCTCAAAAAAATAGTTACTTCCGGTCAAAAAACGTGATTTCGATTGTTGGATTTTTTTGGCTAACGAACTCGTCTGAGCGACGTAGAAAACCAACATGTGTACAAAATTAGAACCAAATCGGACTTAAAAAGCGGCCGCTAGAGTGCGAACACATATATACATATATATATCCCCTACATATATATTTATGATTTTTAATGATACCCTAAAACGTGTTCTGGGGACCATGATCGGTGCTCATTTGCTACTCCCGACCTTGGGTCTTATCATAAGGGCCACATCTTTGAATTATATAAGTTTCATCTTTCAACTGTCATTTTTTGAAATTTATAATGTTGCTTATTTATTTTGCCCTACTAAGGACAAAGGGGATAACTGACAATTTTGTACTTTTTGAGATTTATATACCTAATAATTCTATACAAAATTTGGAGTCAATCACTAGGTTCAAGGCCGTAAGTGCTTTTAAAACCTATTTTAAACGTATTTCTTTTTAGGTGTAATTACACATACTACTTGAAATACTAAATCAATTAGGCCGTAACTGGCAATAACTAAAGCATTTTAGCCGTATTTGATGCAGATACGGCCATTGACTTTAGTAAAAAACACTTACGGCTTCAAAAGCTTAGTATATGAGTGAATCCACAGTAAATTTCAAATCAATGTCTCTTAGGATTTTCACATGAAAAAATAGTATTAACTAGTATTGAAAATCTTTTTTAATAGTACATAATTTGCACTTTAAGAAATTAACGATTAGGTATTCTTAATTTCAAAAAAAAATTTTCATCGAAAAAAATAATTCAACCCATCAAAATGTCAATTCCGTCCCGTGTCCTCATCACGAGTTTACGTGAACGGACTGATAGATTTTATTGATTTTAATTGAAAAAATCCTGGAAAAATTACAGTAGCACTTAAAAAAGCAGAATAATACGCATTAAGTAATAAAATCTCAAAACATAAATTTTTAAAGTAATAACAGTATGTGCACAACATCAGAAGAACCAGAAGAAGGTAACCGATGTAGGAGTAGAAGACCCAAAAATAAGAAGCCCTAGGCCTAAATTTCTTGATTTTTAAAATTTGACTAATCTTAGGACAGCATTAGCCAAATAATATTAAATATTCAATTGTTTGTATTTAATATTAATAAACTTTGATATTGAGAATGTACCCTCATTTCCCTGCTCTACAATAAAAAAAGCCAAGTTTGCTTAAGGGTCTGCTCCAGTAAATGAGAAAGCAACCGGAAATGCAAGCGCCTCTCACTATATCCCTATCTAAACAGTGCAATTTCTTGCGCTGACATTGCCTCATTTCAAACCATTTTATAAGTCTATCTTTTGTAATTGAGTGTTGAAATAAAAACTGAATATTCTTTACAAAATTTCGGATCCGGCTTACAAATTATTTTTCATTAATATTTTTTTATTGTGTTAGGAAAAAAATTCAAACTTTGTACTCACAAAATGTCAATTACTTAACAAATTTAAAAAAAAATTAAATTGCAAGACGGATGCGTATTGTGACTGTGCTTAAAATGAGACCTTGCAAACAATTTTATGATAAAAAGTAAACGAATTAAATGGTTTGAAATTTAACATTGCTCTTATGGGATAAAAATCTAAGATGGCCGCCACTACAGCAGACCCTTAAACATGAAGTAAATGTATATTTTATAAATATGTATATAATATAAAACCTATTAATTGATTACTAAATGCAGTTGAAACATCAGTATCAAATATAAAAAACTTACTATCTTAATATACTTAAATTCTGCAACTTTAATTTACTAAAGTTTATAAGGGGTAACTGTGCAGTTACCCCCATTAATGTCTAGTAATTTGCAGTTACGCCTATTTGGTCTAGTAATGTTATAATAACATAAATATAACAAGTATAGTAACTGCTGCCAATTAGGGTGTAATGTTTTTTTTGCTGCTAAAACCACATTAAATTATCAATAAAAAAATTAGTAAACTTTTTTTGTATATATTTACTTTTAGTGACAAAAAATAGACAATCGGCAGCTATTTAAACTTTAAAATGGGTTTTCTCATTATTACTTCATTGTCAGTTACCCCCTTTGTGCTGTATTGGTATTACAGCTGGTAGACGCTGGGTTTAACGCCCAACTTGATCTGTGAATTTGTTCTGATTAAATTTACAAATATTTAAATAAAAATGTTTTTATCAATATGAATTCCAGCCTATGTTACTCAGGGATAGTGTAGCTTTTTATTTTTAAAAATGTCAATTGGTTCAGTAGTTCCAGAGATTACCCCCTACATTCAAACAAATTTTACCTATTTATAATATAAGTATACAGATAACAGATAGTGTTTGTTGTTTTTACTTCAACAGATGCCTTTGTTCACAAAACCCTATTTAATTTTGAAATCAGATGATAATGGAAATATTATAGGAAACGGCTGACTACTGTTATTATTACAGTCAATAAACATAAAGTAATGGCGCTTACATTTTTGTTAAATATTGAGTATATTTGTTGTTGTTTTTGTGTTCAATAGATGGTGCAGTTTTTCAAAAAGTATATAAAAAGACAGTATATGAAAGATACTGGCCATTCATAATTTTCTCTAAGCCAACTGATTCCTTTTGCTACAATTGTCTGTTCTTAGATGGGGTTGGCGTGCGAAGTACTCAATGTATTGTGTATTGAAGATACTCCCAATATGCCGAATGGCGTGCGAACCATTTTGCAGCTATTCAGCACCGTCGTGAATAGACCTATTTCCCAAATTGTTGGTTGAAACCCTAAAAACATAGGCCTATAGACTTAATTTTGGTAATTTGCTCAACTCACGTCAGCGTTTCAGCTGCTTGAACGAATAATTTCTAAATTTTAATCTAATTCATCTGGCTCTAACTTTTGCGGGGCTTACAAGTGATTTTCCGTTAAAGCAATACATATTGGATTAATGAATTCGAGTTGAATTATATATATTTTTTAAACAGTTTTCAAGAATTGAATGTATTTGAACGGAGTCGGGACAACGTATTGCGTGATATTTATAAAAATTGAAAAGGAGAAGTAGGGGGGAGACTGAATTGATGGCAGTGGACCGAAAGGGAAGAGAAATTATTCGCATAACTGGAATTTAAAAGAATTCCACCAATTTCGATGCAAAGTGTTTATCACATTGATGTTGCCATGGTAACCATGTGATTGTTGTTTAAACTTCGTAGACTGAAATAATTATTAAGATATTTCTCATCGATTGAACATTAACTAGAAAATATATAATCATATGAAGAAACGTAATAACGTTTACGTCAATACTCGCGCATTTTATAGCAGTTTATATTTAATAGAAGTGTAGGATTAACCATAACCAAAGCTAAGATGAAATCAGCTGTTATTAGTCATTTTATGTAAAACAGCTGATAGTTATACCAACATTCAACATCTTCAATCAGGTGATATATTAATTTCTAGTGGAGAAATAGCAATTTGTGAAACTGTTAGGTATAAGCTTTCTTTAAAACTGTACATTTTTAAATCAGCTGGAGCCCGTGTCATTTAGATTGATATACAGTCTGAACTAAAATTACAGGACAAATAAAAATGTTATCTAGTTCGTGAAACGGTCAGGCGTTTCGATTTTTTTTTTTTTTTTTTTTTGTGTTTAACGTCCTACTGTTTTGCACTTAAGGCTAATGAAGACGGGACCTACAGTTTTACGTGGAATCCGAACCACAGCCAACGATGTCTGTTAAGAAACCATTTAGAAAATTATTCGGGGTCAATGGGAATTGAACCCGGAACCTTTCCATTGATGGTTGCCATGGCGATTGATAAAGCAATGACGCTTTAACAACCACGGCCACCGTGGCTCCACAGGCGTTTCGAAAATAATTTCAAATGTAAATATTATTTTGAGATTTTAATTTTACTTTATCACTATACATATAGACATACAGACAGACATACATAGGTCTACATACAGACGTACAGACAGACATTTTGTAAAAACCACTTTTTTAACTCAGGGGGTCCCAAAACGGATATTTTCACAAAAATCTCAACATTGATTTTTTTGCGATCACTATACTTTTTCTATAATATAGTACAGTGAGAAAGTAAAACAGTTTGGCTCAAAAAAATCGATCGAATAGTTTTCTCTGTAGATAATAATAATAATATTTATTAGTTAATCTCCTACTTTAATAAATCTCCCCTCCTAACCCACCAACAATAATGAAGTCACAGTGAATATGTTTATTAATTTAAATATGTTTGTGAGAAAGTATGTGCCAGTTCCTGGTACCTTTTATTTTTTAATAAAAATATCGTACGTAACTTGCCAGGGAACAATATTTAGCTTGCCCCTATTTCGCAGCTTGCACGGAAATCCCCTATTTACTGGCCTTGTAATGTAATACACAATTAACATAACTTAAAAATGAGGAAGCAAATGTCCATTTCAGAGGTAGCGACGTCACTAATCCCATACAGCTATTGAGTTTAAGATTTTGAATTCAACCACTGCCTATTGTATTTTGTCGATTTCTTCTTCTTTTACGATCATCTGTTACATCGAACTTCTGGTTTATATTAGTACGTAGTAGAAGAAATCAAAAAACACAAAGCGTCTCACTTTAAGGGCGTATCGCTAGTTCGTATATTTTTCCTCATCCAAAAAAAGCTTGGTGCCCTATACAAGTTCTCTCTTCAGAGGGTGCTGGAATATGGCAAATACAGACGAGTGGTATGTTGTACCATAGATCATGAATAATAAATAGATTTTGCATCCATACGGCAGAAGTGTGGCGAATATTAGGTTGTCGGGAAAATAGTGCATGATAGCGACGCGAGTTAGCGCTAGTAGGCCAGTCGGTAAAGGTCAGTTTAGACCAAAAGTACCAGTAATTTGAAATACGGCTGAATTTTTTTATAAGTACATTAAAGTATGTAGATTAACATAAAAAAAAGTTTACCAGTCTATCGATTTCCCAAAGTCGAAAAAAAAACGACTATAATATTTCGAGCTTGGATGAAGATAGAGGAAAATAAAAAATACCACCGTGTAGGGAAGGTATTTTTCAACAAAAAAGGTCATATGTATTTATTTCGTCCGAGCAATGGTTTGTCTGGAAAAAATTCGATAATGCAGGTATGTATTTTGCAGCAGGGGAAATCACTAAAAGGGGACATCTTATTCATATATGAAGCGTTGGCTCGTTCTAAATTGGCCGAATTTTAATATATCGAATTGAAACTTGACATAGGAGTTAAAATGTATATTTTAAACATTTATGCTGAGTCTCAGCTTGTTATCTTTAAAATTACCCGATCTAGAGCCACTTGACTTATTAATGGTTTTTTTTTACAAGTTAAATATATAGATTCAAGCAAGATCAAGGAGTATAAACCTTTTTTATTATATACTTTTCAAAGCACAAGTAACTTAAAAAAGTATAATTCTAGACCTTTTTAGATTTTTCATCAAAACGCTTGAGTTAATGGGCTGCAGATTAGTCAATTTTTTAAATATAGTTTTTAAAATAAGTGTAGCAAAAAACAATTGTGTTTTTAACTTCTGTACCAATTTTTAAATCGATATGTTCAAAAAAGTCGAAAATGGAGTCGTTGAATCCAAAAGTGTTATAGTTAAAACGAGATAGGTAAAACTGAAGACCATTTTCAAGCGCCTCGTTTTTAAAAATAACATTAAAAAAATCGTTCATACTTACTAAGAATATTTATATTGCTGTACTCAACTTGTAAAACAAATTTGTTGTTGATATTCCAAAAATTGACGAAACTGTAATAGATTGAAATTAGTTCGTGAGTCCGGTACTAGTAAAATCGATAATCGAAATCGACTCCTAGATCGGGTAATTTTCAAGATAACAAGCTGAGACTCAGCATAAATGTTTAAAATGTATATTTTAACTCCTTTGTCAAGTTCCAATTCGATATGTTAAAATTCGGCCTATTTAGAGTGAGCCAACGCTTCATATATGAATAAGATGTCCCCTTTTAGTGATTTCCAATGCTGCAAAATACATACCTGCATTATCGAATTTTTTCCAGACAAACCATTGCTCGGACGAAATAAATACATATGTCCTCTTTTGTTGAAAAATACCTCCCCTACACGGTGGTATTTTTATTTTCCTCTATCTTCATCCCAGAAATATTAAGGATAATCGAAAAAAAATTATAACCGATTTTTTTTCGACTTTGGGAAATCGATAGACTGGTAAACTTTTGTTATGTTAATCTACATACTTTAATGTACTTATAAAAAAAAATTCAGCCGTATTGCAAATTACTGGTAGTTGTAACATATACCGACTGGGCCATAGGGAGAAATCATTGGTAGCATTGGTGTTTCACACAGCTTCCGTCGTTTCCCCACTATCGTCTAATTTCCAGTGGAACGAAATGTTGCATTGGATCGGAGTTTTATTAGGTTATCCAAATACAATGGTTGTACGAAGGAAGCTGAGGAAGATGCCTTACGATGCAACGAGTGGTAGGAAGGAATTGTATTCCCACATGAAGCTACATTGTTCTGTTTGAGTGTTCCGTATGTCCCGCACAATAATCCAGAAATAGCGACCTCTTCGTGGAACACCCAGTATATTAAAACTAAAAGTGAACACATGAACACGTGACGTAAAGGGCATTTATGAGTAATGAATGGACACAAGTTATGTCAAAACAACGTAATAGATAGCACATCGCCTTAAACAAGTCCGTGACATAGAGTTTATTTGTGGCCTTATTACGGAGCGTGACATGTTGGCAAGAACTATTTAGCGCTGTAAAGTTTACCATACTGATTGGTTGTATTTTTAGTTTGACAATGATTTCAATTGGAGCTTCTTCGTTTTGCCTAGCGTGGGAATAGTTCGAGCGACGGAAAAGCACTGAAATACAAAAAATCTTTCACACCTATCAACAATAAATTTATTAAACATCGCTTGCTGCACTTAAAAAAAAAATTTGAAAACGGTTGACCCTAAAGGCCATCCATGTAACTTCCCGCTAAGTTTAATTACAACAAACAGTATTTTTGGAAATTTTGAACTGCCATAACTTTTGAATGAATCAACCGATTTTTATGCGATTTGCGGCAATCGATGCAGTTTTTTAAGTCCATTGAAAGAATCGACAACAACATTTTTTCTGATGAAACATTTCGGATAAATTGAGAAAAACACTTTTTTTTATTTTCTTTCGTTCACGATATCTCACGAACGAATTAACCGATTTTGACCGGACTGGTAGCGATCGACGTCGCTTTTCAAGGTTAAAAGCTGATTAGATTTTGGAATTGATCGGTAAAGCCGTTTAAAAGTTATTCCAAAAAAACCTGATTTGAAAATTTTTTAGTTCTTAGTTTTTTCGAAGTTTGTCAGAACCTACCGGTCCGAATTAGTTGAGATTTTCAGGAAATCTAAGTTTGATGGAACTCTTTAGAACGCCGTTTGGTAGGATCCAATCAGTTAAGCCGTTCAAAAGTTATAAGCGGGTCACATACTTACATACACACACACATACACGCAGACAGGGTGACACCCTCTCGGGAGTGGTCAGGGAAGATTCGTAGGACCTCAAAACGACGAGATCTGATGAATACTCGACTTTCGAAAAACGGGGTGAAACCAATAACTTCCCGATTTTAGAAAATTTGCAATTTTTAGCGGGAAGTTAAAAAAAGAAAAAAGATCATCACCAGGAACAAATACGACAATGGCGGAGTTTACAAACAACAGGCAGTACAGGAAGATGATCTCTTACCCAAAGGCTTAAAGAACATTTACTATCCAATGCAGAATTTCGCCAAACTTTGGCTTAAACCTATCTACGCCGCGCAGATAACATAAACACCAACCTATCCGTTAATCTCTATGTATATAAATACATATGTTAATGTGCGTTTGTTCAAAATCGCTAATCTCCGAAAGTTCTTCACCGATTACTTTGAAACTAGGGGAGACCCCTGCGTGCTCCGCACGCCAACCCCCGGTGTGACCTTCTAAAAACATATGTTATGTTTTATTTATAATAAAAGTTTAGGATTAATAATAACCTCAAAACTAAGATGGTAAATAATGTTAAATGTTCAAAACAAATTAGTTCGTAAATTTTATAATTTGAATAAATAATTCATTTCCTCCCTTATAAAAATCAATATTTACTTCCACAAAGCAGCTGTATTAGTTAGTTTCTTATTATAAACAGCTGTTTTGTATTAAAATGTTTTTATAACCTTCTGAATACTGTAATCATCGTTATTTACATCCACGAAATCAGCTGGATTTGTTTGTTTCTTATTATTATAAACAGCTGTTTTGTATAGAAATGGTTTTTAAATATTTTCCATGTTAATCTTATGGGGAAAACCCGACCTTTGAGATAAGCTCACGCCATTAAGGATAAGAATTTTTGACATCTAAAACCTTATTGCAAAACTACGAAATGAGACGAATTTTAACGTTCCATTCAAATACACGCATGTTTTTATACACTTTTAAAAAAACAGCACTATCTATTGCACATAAATACAACAAGAAATATACTCATATTTAACAAAAACAAGTAGGCTATCTCCTGTGGTCGAAATTCGACCAATTTTGATGTAAAGTGACAAAATTCAACTTGTTTTTCACCTTTTTAATATATTAAAACTATTCCAATTTCCAATTCAGATACCATCTCCACGTATCTTAACAATATTACTTTCATTTATTATCAGGGATGACAAAAATAAAAAGCCTAAACAAAACTTCATAGTTCAATTACACGCCAACATACACAGCAACACATCAACATTAACATAACCTATATCGTCTGTTGACAGTTGAGTAGAGTAAATAAGTTATTTATTTGAAACTCAATTAGGTTATCAGCTGTTTAGAACCAATTATTTCCTATTTATTTAGTTGTAGCGCAACATTAACATAACCTATATCGTCTGTTGACAGTCGAGTAGAGCAAATAAGTTATTTATTTGAAACTCAACTAGGTTATCAGCTGTTTAGAACCAATCATTTCCTATCTATTCAGTTGTAGCATACTGATGCAAATTTAAAACTCGGAATTTAACCAAAATAATAGTATAAATCGAAAATTTAGCTTCACGGTGACTTAGAACTTGAAATTATCGTTTAAATAAAAAAAATAATCATCAAAATCGGTTAAGTATTAACTTTAGGAAGTGAGTGAATAAAAAGCAGGATTTTTTAAAATTATATAGATATAAGTGCCAATGCATATGTTTAATGACGATAATAATAACAGTAGTCAGCTATGGTCTGAAATCAGCTGCTGCAATGATCAGGTGTTCGCGCGTATACACTCGCATCACAAGTTTCCCCCACCATCGAATTCATATTAATATAATATATATATTACATATGAAATATATATTATATTGTGTTGTAAGTTTGAAATCAGCTGATCTTGTTATTTTTAACTTTTAAGATAGGTTTTTGTGAACAACGCCATCTGTTGAAGTAAAAACAAGACATACTATACTAAATATTTTAGTAAAGCTTTTTATTAGTAAAACTATTTTTTAATCGGTTCAGTAGTTATAGCGATTACCCCCCTACACACAAACAAACGAATTTTACCTCTTTGTAGTTTTAGTATAGAAGTATAGATTGAATAATTTAACAACATAATTACTTAAGAAAACGTGTTTAATTTGACTTCTAAAGGGTTGCAAAGTGAAAAGTCTGGGGTAAAACTGAAATAATAAGGAAAGCGTTTTTAGAAATCCTCCGAGTTTCAAACGAGAAAATCACGATCTACGGGACTCGCTGTGTTCGTTATAAATAAACCAATAAAACTCGAAATAAATATCGTATAAGTAATTCTCGAAATGAGGAAATGTTGTTTGCGATTTGCTTCCCACTTCAAAGAAAGCGTCCATGAATCATGCATTATATCAATCTTTGTTGATCCCAGACAGTCGTCTATATTGTACAGTTTCCTGTGAATTATTCATACTGTAATGTCAGTTGAACTGGAATTTGGCTTTTAGAAAATGTCAAGGTAGTATTCAATTTCAATGTTGAACGTATTCTATTGGACTGGAATTTATAGGGCAGGAAAGCCTACTGGGAATTTAAATAGGAAAATAAGATCGGAGCGTAAGAAGGCAGTGTCTGGTTTTACTGTGAGACTAGTTGCCCACGAGAAAAATCACAGCCATACTGATTAGATACACATAAGAAATACATCGTTTATAAAAACTCTATTTAAAACCAACAAACTTTATCCAGGCCTACCTAACTATGCTGAGGGAATTTTTAACTTTTAAATGTCTACAATTATAAGGATTATAAAACTGTAGGCCTATTTGTTAAAATTTTGTATTTATATACATTATATATTAAAATAAGGATAAAATAATTATATTTTAATTGCTATTTATTTCACCGTTTGGGTCCCAGGGCGACGATCTATCGTCGATTGAAAAGTTATAACTGCTTATTGACATTTTTAAAATGAGTTAGATGCCAGCCGATCTGACAGCTGACGTAATCTAACTGCGCAGTTTAGTTGTCATTCGTTTATGTTTTGTTTACTGGTGAATTTAACATTGGTTTTTCGATTTTTTAATCTTCTTTAGTGCACCTAAATATATATTTGAGTTATTTAGTGATGTAGTTGTGATTGTTAAATAATAATAATAATAAAATTTCCTGCTACTTGGAATATATTGGTAGAATGTTCGTGAACATACCAAGATTGTTTACCACGCCTTTTTAGTGAGGTTAAAGTTTGTTTTTTAGTTTGTGTGTTTTCAAATTACATTTTAGTTATTTACTTATACAGTTTTTGGTTTTAATAATATTATTAATTATATTTTAATTTGTAATAATAAAAACACTCACTAATAAAATGAACTCACTTTTCTAAGAATGTTTAGTTAGGGGCCTATGTTAATTTTTACTTTTTCATTTTGCGACCTGAAACCAAATATTATGTTTTAATCAAATGACTTGAAATTTTGTTTACTTATGAAAAATAATACAAGGATTCAATTTTTAAAGTTTCCCAAAGTAATCGAATTTCTAGTTTTCTTTTAAAAATATTACAATCACACTTTTTTTAAATTTTACAAAAACAAACACAAAATTTACCACATAGAAATTTAAAAAAAACTATAATTGAATCACACAAATTAGTAGGTTTTATAGACAAATTAATTTGTAACATTTTGATACGACAAACATTAAAATAGCTTCAATACAAGGCAACTTATGATTTGTTTACCAAACCTCTACATTAACACAATTTTTTGGTCTGGGATTTTTCAGCATATTTTACAATAAACTGCATACGACATTTTTCCGACCAACCATATTTTTAGCATGGGACCCAAAGAGTTCATATTGATATATCAAATAATTTTGGCATACGAAGCACGCAATGCATTGAAAATACTCCCAATACACTGTGCAATGCACTGTGCGTCGGCCGCTACTCATAGTGTTCACGTGTGCATTCTTGTGAACGTGTTAATAAATAATACAAATTATGTAAAAACCCGCTTTTTATTCTAATGGCAATCTTGGTAAGATATTTATTTACTTAATACTTGTAAATAGTATAAATATGTAGTTTTTATTGTTACTCGCGTTTTTGTCTTTGTAAAAATCGTTATTATATCTAATAAATTAATAAGACGACATTTCAAATAATAAGTACTATCGATAGCGCTACTGGTGTTATAATTTATAACTATTTTACAGATCGGCAAAAATGTCCAGCAGATTTTGCCGATCTAGACCGAGAAAACGCTATTTTCAACACGCAAAGCTGATACTGAAAGTGACTATTTTCGATACAGTGTGATGAAAAATGATTTCTGCATTTGTTTGGAAGCTGAAAATAGAAAACATTTTCAGTTACCAAAACCAACAGGTCAAAATGATGTGTTAAATTTACTCTAGGTCGGCTATTTCGTCATTGTGCTAGAGACCACAAAGCTATATATAAGACAAGGACAGGCAATGAATACATCCTGACAAAGTACATTAACCGAAACATAGTATATGCGCGTGCGCAGTACATTATCAAAGCAAACATCCTGTCATACACAATGCCTGGTTGATAATGTATGTTTGACAAGTCATGCGAGAACTCTATCCACCCCCACCCCCTCACCCACTAAGTAATGGTGTTTTATACGTTTGGTAAGTCGCCTTTCCTACAGATGTCAGCACATCGCCCATCGTCATTTTATATGCAGAACGATTCATTTTGTCAGCTGATTCTAATGTAAACTACTAGGTGAGACCCATGCGTGCTTCACACGCCATCCCCATATACAAATTGTCTCAAGCAAAACAATAAAACAACAGGGATCCAACAGAATTTGTGTAACTCAATTTCCTTCCCTGATTTTCCTCTCGAATTTTCTGACCGACTTACTTCATAATTTCAAATTATTTTATTACTGGTAAGCCCCACGTCAAAATTCACAGACAGATTAAATAAATACACACCATAAATACATCATTGAAAAAATACTACTTAAAAAATCAACATACTTTTATCTAGGCTTACCTTACTATGCTGACAGGGATTTTTAACTCGGTAAATGTATACAACTACAGTATAAGGATTATAAACCTGTAGGCCTACTATTGTTAAAATGTTTTATCTATATACGTTATTATATATTTAAAGAAAGATAAAAATATTATCTTTTAATGGCTTTTTATTTCATATTGATAGATCAAATGATTTAGAAGTTATTAATATTATAGTGAAGAAATTTATAATCCAATAGGTTTATAATATGTTTACAAAGATATACGAATGTTTCCGAAGTTAAACGAATAGTTATCTCTTTAAACTTGTATAAACAAATATATTGATGACTAGGGGAGACCCCTGCGTGTTCCGCACGCCAACCCCCAATGGTACCTTCTGAAAACATAATATGTTATGTTTTATTTATAATAAAGGTGTAGTATTAATAATAACCTCAAAACTAAGATGGTAAATATTGTTAAATGTTCAAACCAAAATATTTCTTATATTTTATAACAGCAGTTAATAATGGTTAAAAGAACCAGCAAGGCTCAGGTTTACACTTTAAAACCCTAACCTAAAAGGTGGAAATACAAAAATATTGCTTCAAATTTTGAAATCAGCTGTTAATCTTATATTCTTAAATGAGCAATAATTGTATGTTTTTGCAGAATTTAATTTCGAAAACGGCTCTAAGGATTCCCTTGTAATTTGGTACATAAGTTATTTGTTACCCAAAAAGTCAGTTGGACTTATTGAAAATTACCGGAAAACTCGTTTTCTACATATTTTTCTCAAATTAAAAAGTAAAATTTGTCCATTTAAATTACACAGCACAGCTGATGCATAATTTGTCCATTTAAAATACACAGCACAGCTAATGCATAAATGTTTTCAATACCAGTACCATAATCAGATGTTTCCTTTAAAGTTGTGTGGTAGGCCTAATGTGTATCATTAGTTACCATAGCAACTAATAAATATCATATAACACAGACGTTAAACAACAACAGCTTCTAAAACTTACCCTTTATTAATTAAGTTGTGAAATGTTATAGGCCTAACCTAAAAAAATCCTATATGGTATTTACACTCATTTAGGGTACGTTAAACTATAAACAAACAACAATGTTTAAATACATTTACAATATTTAAACACAAACCTAACATACTTTGCAGTTTCCATGATGTTTATTTAATACTGTGCATTGAGTATGTTTATCACTTACATACCTGATATATACTTCAAAATAATATATTAATTTTTTTTTTTTTTTTTTAAATAGTCAATCGATAAAAACATATCAATTAAACATTTTTATTAAAATATTTTAATAAAATAATCTTTAAAGATAATTTTATAATTTGCTTTATCGGGGATATAAAACAAAGCTAGATGATGGGATCATAACCAGATCGTAGATCGGCTTCCAGCTAGTGGAAATATTAAAGCAGCTATGTTATCTGTTATTTTATTCAATTGGTTGCTATGGTATTAAATGTAAATACATGTGTTGATTTATCATTCTAAACCTAACCTAAGATTTTTTTCCGACTAAATTTACAAATATATTGAAATAAAAAAAGGTTTTTACCAAAATTAATTATAGCCTATGTTACTCAGGGATAGTGTAGCTTTTTATTAGTAAAACTATTTTTTCAATCGGTTCAGTAGAGCCAGAGATTACCCCCTACATACAAACAAACAAACAAATAAACAAACAAACAAACTTTACCTCTTTATAATATTAGTATTAGAATAGATAATAGATTGTATCTATACAGGGTGTAAAAAAAACATTTCATGACTTTGGGACATGATTCCTTATACAAAATGGAAGAAAAAGTTCATATAAACATAGTCCCGAAAACGCTTCGTTTTCCAGATAACCGTCATTTTGTTTTTTGTACAAAATAATTAATATCTAGAGAAAGGTTCGACTGATTAAGTTCAACCTTGGCATGAAGTTTAACCTAACAATGATCCATCTCAAGAGAAATAATCGATACTATCGAAACATGCGTTTCAAAATGGCGGCTGTTTGAAGAGTTCAAACCTAAATTACTCAAAAACCGTACATTTTAACAAAAAAATATAAATACACGTTTTTTGTAGCTCTTTTGATTCCCTATCGGATGATGTAGCTGTCAAAACAATGGGAAGAAGGATAATAGCTGAGTTAAAGATAATGACAGCAAATAAATGTACATACAATATTGTAGTACTATATTTATTGTGTTAGTATAGGATGCAGGGTTGAACAAACCAATTAATTATTACACTTAACTTAAGGCTGGTAAAATAAATTAAACATACACGCAATAATTTTAGGTTAGGCATAGACTGATGAACCAACATTTTATGTTTATTGAATGTATTTACAATGAATGGACATTTAACTGTTTCTACCATCTTAGCTTTGATGTTATAATTAATTCTACGCCTTTATTATAATAACATTAAAACTTATGGAAACGGTAAATATTTGTATAAAAAACAATCAAATAATAAACGGCAATTAAAAGATTAAAATTATGTGTGTATGTTGCCGTTAAGGCTGGTAAAAGTATTGAAGAAAAGGCGTGATGAACTTTGTTCCTGATGGGGGTCCTACGACCGTACTCATTTGCTTTTTTAACTTCCCGCTAAGAAAATTGAAAATTTTCTAAAATCGGGAAGTTATTGGTTTCACTCCGTTTTTCGAAAATCGAGTATTCATCAGATCTCGACGTTTTGAGGTCCTAGGAATCTTCCCTGACCACTCCCGAGAGGGTGTCACCCTGTCTGTATGTATGTGCGTGTGTATGTAAGTATGTGACCCGCTTATAACTTTTGAACGGCTTAACCGATTGGATCCTACCAAACGGCGTTCTAAAGAATTCCATCAAACTTAGATTTCCTGAAAATTTCATCTAATTCGGACCGGTAGGTTCTGAGAAATTTCGAAAAAAACAAAGAAATAAAAATTTTTCAAATCAGGTTTTTTTGGAAT
>JAGFPH010011861.1:17884-32687 GCA_018207615.1 Philaenus spumarius | reverse complement strand
CAAACCTTACACATTCTACATTACCAAACCTTACACATTCTACATTAACAAACCTTACACATTCTACATTACCAAACCTTACACAATCTACATTACCAAACCTTCCTTCTTAGACCGTAATTGTCAGATTAGTGTGACAATAGATAATAATTCGACCACGCAGCTGAACCGCTGACGTGACTTGCGCAAATTTCTAAAATTAAGTTTATCGGCCTATGTTTGAGGGTTTCAACCGACAATTTGTGAAATAGGTCTATTCACGATGGTGCTGAATGGCTGCAAAATGGTTCGCTCGCCATTCCGAATATTGGGAGTATCTTCAACACACAAAACATTGCCTGCTTCGTACGCCAAGCCCCGTATTGAGAGTATCTTCAATATACAAAGCATTGCGTGCTTTGCACGCCAACCCCCGTATTGCGAGTAGCTTCAATACACAAAGCATTGCGTGCTTCGCACGCCAACCCCACGACAGAATCCACCACATGGCTTTGAACCGGGTACTTCTATGGTATTTTACGTTTTGATCGATTTTGGGGGAACCAAGGGAGCTATGAGGTCGCGTAAAAAATCAAGATGTGCAGAATAACATCCTACATTTATATTTGTAGAAAAAACTCAAAAAAAATTCATTCTCGTGGGAAACATCTCAAAAATAATTACTTCCGGTCAAAAACGTGCTTGGATTCCGACTGATGGATTTTTTTGGGGAACGAACTCGTCCGAGCGACGTAGACAACCAGCATGTGCACCAAATTTGAACCAAATCGGAATTAAAATGCGGCCGCTAGAGTGCGAACACATATATACTTATATATGTATACAAATGATTTTTAATGACATCTGAAAACGTGTTCTGCGGACCGTGGTCAGTGCTCATTTTCTACTCCCAATCTTGGGTCTTACCTTAAGGGCCACTGCAATAGCTTATTTTTCCTATGGAAATTCGCTAACAAGACGGATATTACAGGATCAGTTCCACCAACATCTACTTGCAATACAGTCTAAATAGCCTATATGTTCTTGCTTCAGGGAGAACTTGAGAGGTAATATTGCCTAGATTCCTTTTACCTCTTGCGAAAATATAACTTCAAATGACATCTCTGTCTTGCATGTAAGTTTACCTAGACGCTTTGTATTGCTTCCTACTGTTCAGTTGCCTTATTGCCACACAAGTTATTGAAAAAATTGTCCTTATTTTATACGAATACCTGGGAACTCCTGCGTGCATTGTGCACTGGCGTCCTCTTTATTTCAAACACATATTTCACACCATATACGTAAATTTGTTTAAAACTAAAAATAGGAGTAAATAAATGGATTTTGTTGAACAAATACAGCGTGGAAAAATGTATGCCATACATAAATTTTAATAATACGGTATTCTATAAACATTAACAGATAAACTATGTGTTCCTTCAATACACTAAGAATTTATCTCTCTACTAGCAGACACGTACGGCGTTGCCCGTGGTGGTTAGTATTTTCAGTCTTTTTAACGTAATTGTAATCTTTTGAAGTGTTCAGTTAGTGAGTGGTATTTGGCTTTTATATATATATATAGATCTTAAATAATAAAAGCACTATTGTCATAATAATAAAAGATCTGAAATTATGATTTTAGTAACTTTGATCCCCCAAACCGCTCCTAAAATTTCGAAATTTTTCATACCCTTTCTTAGAGAGCGCCCAAGGTTCTAGAGGAAGCTACATACCAAATTTCATTCCAATCCGTTCGGGCGTAATTTGAGGATGATCAAAAACGCATTGAAAACGCAAGGAAAAATGCAAAAACGCCTATTTCTGGCGTAATTTTGGGAGAATCTCAAACATTTTTTAACATACTACTTTTAGGCCTTAAACGAACCTAAGTACCAAATTTCAACATTTTCTGCCAATTAGTTCTCGAAAAAGCTGAGAAAACGCAAAAAATCGCTAGAAAAACGCGAATATTGGGCGTATCTTTGGGATGTTTTCAAAATCCGTTCTTAGTGCGCGTCTAAAGGTCCAACTGAACATGCATGCCAAATTTGAACTCATTTGGTTCAGTAGATTTTTAGTTCTGCTGATGAATGAATCAGTGCCATTTCGCTTTTATATAGATAGATTATGTACCCAAAGTGTATATGTGGCCATATCCGATTGCTAATTATATAAATATATAAATATCAAAGTTTTACCTGCCTTAGCAATCTTTATTGGTTGTTTTTGTATGTCTACAGCTGTTTCACCTTTTCTTCAGGCATCGTCAGGACAAGAACTATTACACATTTTCATCTTGATAATACACATTTCCAATTCCGCTTGATAATATTAAAACAATTAACATTTAACATTAAAAAAACACTTAAAAACACAAATATAAAATTAAAATTACGACACTATTAAAGTTTTTTGAATGACTGTCACTTGTTTATACGATATGTCATTGTTCTGTTGCGCTGTATGACTGTCCTGTGTCATGTCATCAATCCAACTGAAGGACATGTGCACAAGTGGCTGCTGGCAGTGTGGGGGGAGAAATATTTTCAATCAAATCAAATAATATATTGGAATGAAACTGAGTTTGATCATTCAGCAAGTTGTCTTTGTCGTACTTGTAACTGTTTTAAATATGGTATGCCTCTAAAGTGTCCAATTTATGGCCTTTACTGCAATAATTTAAAATTTCCATGTTAGTGTTAATATCTGTGTAGGAATGGTCCTCATCTATTAAATGACACAGGACAGTCATACAGCGCAACAGAACAATGACATATCGTATAAACAAGTGACAGTCATTCAAAAAACTTTAATAGTGTCGTAATTTTAATTTTATATTTGTGTTTTTAAGTGTTTTTTAAATGTTAAATGTTAATTGTTTTAATATTATCAAGCGGAATTGGTGATAAAAATGTGTAATAGTTCTTGTCCTGACGATGCCTGAAGAAAAGGTGAAACAGCTGTAGACATACAAAAACAACCAATAAAGATTGCTAAGGCAGGTAAAACTTTGATATTTATATATTTGTACACAAAGTGCTGTCATTCTCGGAAAAACTACTGCGCATGCGTCATAATGCACGTCACCGTTACCCCACCACCCTACCTCGATCCTAATGTCTCTGTTATCAATCGTACAGGCCGTGAAGTGAGTGATACAACTTTCGATGTGCGTAGGAGGGGAGGAAGAAGAGAGTAGACATAAACCAACTAAGGTGGTTGTTCACCTAGCAGCTGTCCCGCGCATGCGCAAACTCTCTTTGCCACTGCGCATCCCCAAGACAAGGTCAATAATTACCTTTAAAATATCAGATTATACAATAACATGTTTGCATTTTCTTCGCCGCTGAAGATGAATGCTGGGAAACGAAGTGAACAGGAGGAGAAGCCCGCCATTTTCCATTTTGTGTCAAGCCCAAAGTGACTTGCCCTAGACAAAAATCTATTAAACAAAACTAGGGGTAGGTAGAAATTATATTTGTTTGGAAATTCCGCAAATAGTCTAATATATGACAGTTTATATACGTTAGAGTAAATACTTGAACATCGTGTGAATATTGAAAATATTCAATCAGCATAGCTTTGAATTTTAAATGATTGAATAGCACATCACGGAACGCGGTAGCGTACCATGCGTCAAGCTATGGAAACACTACCGCACTATATTATGTTTGAAATGGGCGAGCTCGATTTTATTTTTCTCTTATTTTAACAATCGCTGCTCTAAATGAATTGAAAACTCTGTTAATAGGATATATGAAGCCTAATTGTGTGATTTTGAATGAAAAATCCATTCAGAATATTGTTAATAATGATATTGAAGGGCTGTGTCACTCATTTTACTCGATACGATCTTTTTTTCTTTGCGACGAAGAATTTCTCCAACCTTAGTGCGCATGCATCTCGCCGTATTTCCATGCGTCAACCTACGGCACACTACCGCACTAAGAAAAGATTTTAAAATATTTTGCCTAAAATTTCCAAGATATTGTTCGGAAATGGTTCTCCTTGTAACATAAAATATAACTAGATCACCTATAGAGCTCAAGAGTGAAGATAGTGGCAAATACTGCATTTCTTAGTGCAAAACAGTAGGACGTTAAACAAAAAAAAAAAAAAACTCGATGCAATAAAAGGACCGCCAAGCGTTTCATCTATTTTGTAATTGGACTCGATTGAAAATTAGGGTGTTTTTTCAATATTAAGTCAAAATAAGGTGAAAAAATAAATATTTCAAATCAAAAAAATTACAGTGTCTTAGGACATAAAAAGGTAAGTTTTCACCAAATTTCGTTGAAAAAAATTTTTTATTGCATAAGATAAAAATAAAAAACCAAAAACTTTATTATTTGAATTTTTCACATAAATTTTGAGGTTATGTGAAAAAAGTGTAATTACAAAAGTTGTAGGTCTCTTTATTACCTACAACTTTGTCATTTAATTTTTTTCCATAGGACTTGTAGTTTTGCCGGAAATCGAGATACACCGTTTTTTACCCTTAAAAACTCACTCCCTTCCACTTCCCGACCTCAGATCACCCGTAAATTATTTTTCCTTTCATTTTTGTTATATTCTCGTTCTTTTTTAATGGGTTTCATCCTACTATAATTTTTTTTCACTTTTTACCATTTTAAAAATTATCGACCCTGGTCTATCATGGATACATTCAAGTGAAAGTACAGAGTCGAAGAAGTTGTACAGTCATGAGTGAAGCGCATCGATTGGCCGCAAGGCAGAGACGCAAACTCGCAAAGTTAGTTTTTCTGCTGCGAGCGGAACGAAGCAGCCCGCAAGCCGGGGCTAGAGGCTGAGGTTCAAAAAAGTGATACGAGATCATGTAAACTATAATGGTTTTAACACTAAAACTTAAAAATGGATAATGAAGTCATATGGTGTGTTCACTTTTCACGAGAGCTGTTTCAAATTTTCCTCCGGTCTGAGGTACTCTGGTTCCCTACCTGCATATGGAGTGGGATAGTATCTGGTTTCTTCAACTATCATTAAATATTTTAATAATCATTAAATGTCAAGTTAAAACTTAATTTTCATTTTATAGAACATTCATTACCTGATGCCATTAACCCTGATATTAGCTTAAACCAGCTTACAAAATAAATCAGAAGGACAAAAAGTAAAAATCTGCCTTTTCAAATTGTATAGATGGTTTTACTATGCACATATTACTATGATATAACAGTCAATAAAAACGGCGAAACAACTACAAACACAAACTCCATTTTCCCTAAGCTCAACATGTTTACTACCTGTGTTATAAAAACTTTGAATTGTTCTAGTCTTTATTTTGGTTGACATAAAACGTTTTTGCTATCATACCCTAAAAACATGATGGGTAAATAGTACTTTTCTTTCAACTCTTCTGTTTTGAACGAGTTTTGTTAAGTTCAATCAAAACAAATTTAAATTGACAGCTGTTTCAACACTGGTAATGATGATGACTTATCAAAATGCGTTACTAAAGGTTTTTTTCGAGAAATCGTGTGCCTATAATTATGTATAGAGTATTTAATTATTTAAGATTCATGTTTCTTTGGTAAGTCAACGTAATATAATGAAGCTTAACTACTTACTTTATGTTCGTCACGTGACTTCCTTCTCTTTTAATATGACGCGTTTCGGAGATTTACTCCATCATCAGACGCATATCACTCTTGCGAGGTCATGAAACATCACATAAAAAACACAAACAGTATGTTCCATAGGCTCGTTACAGTACCACTCGGACAGGAAGATTACTCGGAGGAGCTGAATACTATTCAATAATATAATGCCACAACCAACGTTTACAAGGCGGTTAAATGATAAACACCTTATTAAATAAAAAAACAGAATAAAAACAGTAAATCTTTAAAACCTTGTGAAAAAAACACCTACATAGCCTGTGAGTACGAAAACGTACTACCGAATATAGTCTCCAAAAATATCAAAAAATTCAACATTACTACAGATTTTCGAACCAACAACATTCAAAAACTTCTTAGTCAAAAACGAAATAAAGATTTAAAATATAAATTTGGGATTTACAAGCTAATTTGGGATGAATGTAATTCGTTCTATATAGGGCAAACAGGAAGAGCGTTCCAACAACATCTGCCAAAAAAGAACTTAATATATGGCAATAAATCGAATTATGCACGCCACCTGAAAGACGAAAACCATCGCTATAATGACGTTGAAACCAATTTGATACCATTGCGTACAAGCAAAAAAGGCAAAATTATGAATGCTATCCAGGAGTACGAAATATACAAAGCGTTTGAAAACGACCATCTGCTATTCTCCTCGAACACGCTGTACGACACGGCTATCAAGTATACAAGATAACGGTCTTGCTAACAAACGTCACCACATAGTTACTTAACCTTGTAACGAATTTGTCCTTGGACCCACAAACGGGATGCATCCCGCGTAAAAAGTGTTTTAATGTGTTCTGAGTGTTTGTGTTTATGTGTTTTTTATGCATGGTTTGACGACCTCGCAAGAGTGATTTGCGTCTGATGATGGAGCAAATCTCCGAAACACGTCATATTAAAAGAAAAGAAAGTCACGTGAGGACATAAAGTAAGTAGTTAAGCTTAATTATTTAATTATATTTACAACTAGAGAGCTCCGGACCCTGCTCGCTTCGTTTAACAACCTTCACGGCGATTTGCGGCTTCCTCGCTCTATCGTCGGGGTTCTACCCTTGTGGTGAAGCAAATGAAAACAAATTATTGTATACAATGATATATTTACGGAAATAACGATTGATTGGGACAGAGGCACTTGGACTGGAGTATGGTGGCCTGTATCCTGACGCTTGCGCAGTAAAGCCAGAGTTTTGATTAGGATAGAGGTAAGGGTGTTTGGATTGGACTAGTGTGGTGGGGAAGTGGTGACCAGGACGTTGACGAACGCGTAGTAGGGCCAGAGCTTGTGCGTGAATGGCAAACATTTTTTAAACTATATATATAAAAGCGAAATACCACTCACTCACTCACTGACTCACTCATCACGATTTCTCAAAAACTACCGAACGAATTGAAATAAAATTTGGTATGTAGCTTCCGCTAGGGTTATAAGTGCTCACTAAGAAAGAAAATGAAAAATGTCGAAATTTGAGGGGGGGGGGGGGGTTTGGGGGATCGAAGTTATTAAAAAACGATTTTTTCAAAACTACCGAACGGATTGGAATGAAATTTGGAATGTAGGTGGAATGTAGGTTCCTCTAGGGCCATAAGTATTCACTAAAAATGGGTTTTAAAAAATTGGAAATTTTAGGGGGGTTTGGGGTGTAAAAATTACTAAATCCCGATTTATCCAAAATTACCGAACAGATTGGAATGAAATTTTTTATGTAGCTTCCTCTAGGGCCATAGGTGCTCTCTAAGCAAGGGTATGAAAAATTTCGAAATTTTACGGCGGGTTTGTAGTGTTAGAAGTTATTAAAAAACGATTTCTTCAAAACTACCGAACGGATTGGAATGCAATTTGGTATGTACCTTCCTCTAGGGCCATAGATGCTCACTAAGAAAGGGTATGACAAATTTAGAAATTTTAGGATTGGTTTGGGGGGATCAAAGTTACTAAAATCATAATTTCAGATCTTTTATTATTATGACAATAGTGCTTTTATTATTTAAGATATATATATATAAAAGCCAAATACCACTCACTGACTGAACACTTAAAAAGAATACAATTACGTTAAAAATACTGAAAATACCAACCACCACGGGCAACGCTGTACGGGTCAGCTAGTATAATATAGATATATTCAGGACTAATAATAATAATTATTATAATCAGTTCACTGTCAGTGAATAATTAAAAAGAAACATTCGTAATTTTTAGCCAAAATTTAATATTTTGCTTTTGTTATACCTTGCTGGAAATTTGGCGTACTTAAAACTCTATGAATACAATTTGGTTCCATAAATCAAAGGAGAAATTTCCTTCGACATCATTCCCAATTGGTTTGTTGTCAGTCTGTTTATGTATATTACATACCTCAAGATCCGTATAAGCTACCAGATTTTGAAGTCATTTTACATTTGTTATTAATGTCTGATTGTGTATTTTTTTTAGTTTTATTCCCTAATTATTTCAAAAGGGCAAACGTATCAAAAACTCGAAGTCAAATAACGTAACAACTGTAAAGTCCACAAAAAAATTTAAGAGCGACTTTTTTTAGTTATTTATTTTATATTCACTTGCAGTGTTTATTTAAATTTCCTTTTTATTTTTTATTAAATACAATCATTCAATGCTATTCACGAAGCGTCATGAACAACACATGTGGTTATATCATATAGCTGTTATTTTCTAAAAAACTGCATTAAATACAACCGTTAATGCTGAAACCAAGGATTCCTCATTTAACCAAGTCGCTCGATCCTGTGTTTGATGTTGTAAACTTAGTAGTTTTTGTTGAAAACTTAGTTGCTTTTGTTGAAAACTTAGATGTGCTTATTGAAAACTAACAGGAGATTGAAATTAATATTGTTTGCACACTTAAATTAAACACCCAAAAAGTTACTACTGACTTTTGGCGAATGTGCAATTTTTTTATTTGGATCGTTTGCCATTTTGGATGAAGTAATAACGTTAAAAAAAGAGAATTATCATTAATACCCTTCAGGATCAGAAAGTTGTTGGAACAAGTTGCCTATGTACTTAATATTTAGTGAAAAAAAAATGGTTCTGCGTCGGACCAGACGGTAGAAGTTATACTTCTTTGGCCATCCAATTGTTTAGACAGGTATACCTACTATTGATTTAATATATTTTGGGAAAAACTAGTCGTAACTTAGAGTAGCCCTACTATTTTGTAGATGTTAGCCTATTCTTTTATAAAAACACTAACCAACACTGAAGCCATATTTTAAAATTAGTATCCCATTTTTCCTTCTTTGTTACATACGCTTATGAATACTATCGTTGCATCTGTTTGGTTGGTCGCAGTTAGTCTGGGGACCATGATCAGTGCTCACTTACTACACCCAACAACAAAATGAAAGAGCTCCCGAAGTTTCTGCATATCGTCGTGAATCACCCTGCATATAAAATTTTTAATGACTGCCGAAAACGTGTTCAGGGGACCATGATCAGTGCTCACTTACTACACCCAACAAAATTAATATTGCATTGTCATCGGTCCGTGATAAGTGTGCAAAGTTTCAAATCAATCCGACGTTTTGGAGGGGGTGAAAATCACGTCGTGTTCTGGGGACCATGATCAGTGCTCACTTACTACACCCAACGAAATTTATATTCTATTGTCATCGGTCCTTGATAAGTGTGCAAAGTTTCAAATCAATCCGACGTTTTGAAGGGGATGAAAATCACGTCGTGTTCTGTGGACCATGATCAGTGCTCACTTACCACACCCAACAAAATTAGTATTGCATTGTCATCGGTCCTTGATAAGTGTGCAAAGTTTCAAATTAATCAGACGTTGAAGGGGGTGAAAATCACGTCGTGTTCTGGGGACCATGATCAGTGCTCACTTACTACACCCAACAAAATTAATATTGCATTGTCATAGGTCCTTGATAAGTGTGCAAAGTTTCAAATCAATCAGACGTTTTGAAGTATAGTAAAGTATATGAATATACGAAGAAAGGTATACAAAGGCACTTTCCGGATTTTACTCCTAACGCGTGACGCGGTTTCTCGACCGACACCCCTTCCCGATTACAACGGGCGCAAAGAAGTATAACTTCAAAAATGACAGACAGCTGACGAAGCAAGATCGTAGTGGTGTTAAAGGACATTTTTTTGTTTATTAATATTTACAGCAGTGGTTCTTTACCTTGGGCGAGCCCTTGTGGGTGGAGCGGGAGTAAACATCGAAACACTCGTGAAAGACACGCAATGTCAACCTTCTCATTAATTAAATACATTTTTGAACCGTTATGGTATCACAATGTTTTCTTTTACTTAATATAGTTTTACATTTTGTCTGATAAGTTGGTTATTGAATTCCGTTTAGGGATGTGGTAGGGAGGCGTGAGTGTCTTTGGTTATACACAAGGGGAAATGATGAGAACCACAGATGTATAGAATCATTTTCTACATAGAGCTTCTTGAGCATTCTAAATAACATAAGATCTTTGCATCATATATTGCATTTTCCTAAACAGCTGTTACCTGCTACATAGGTTGTGTTTTACGTATTGGCCTTCTAGTGTAATTTATGTTACACAAATTAAATATCATTGTGAAATTATTCGTAACAAGTACACTTTAAAAATACAACGTTAAAAATTTATAACATTTTAAGAATGTACATTCCGGCACACATTTAAAAAAAACATTTACAAAGGTTGAAAGGTTGAATGGGCTTTATCACTCGTTATCTACCTATGACGAACTTATATAGGCACTATAAAATTCTTTTTAACCCTATTTGAATACGTATCTGACACTTACTTGTAACATTGAAGAAACAACACTATTAGTAGTGTTGTTTCTTCAATGCTTGTAAGTGTTTTTGGCTATCCTTAAATATTATTTCTCAAAAGTGGTTTTTTGTCGCTAAGCGATATCTCCCTTATTCTTCATCAAAATGAATTATTTAAACATCATTAAAAATAGACAAACAGCTTAAAATACATGTTTTCGTTATAAAAAAATATTACAATATGTAAAGTGTAATCTATCACGCAAATCAATGAAACTAACATAATCAAATACATTTTCTTGACCTCACCATACAAATTTACAATGGGAAACATAATTTCAGTATTTTTAGGAAACCTAAGTTTACGGACAATACCATACATTCTTCATCTCACCATCCTTTTAATCATACATTTTCTGCCTTCCATAGTATGTTGCATCGTCTTATTAACATTCCCATGTCTAATAATGACTTTTATTTATAATTAACTTGCATCAAACATATTGCTATAAATAATGGTTATGATATTAAACTTATTGAAAAAATGTTAAAAACTAAATTTAATAACCACGCTAAATCTCTTATATTATCAACAGATTATTATAAAACCGAACCAAAATGGCGTAGAATCAACCACTTTGGTAAGGTTAGTTATGCTGTTGGGAATCTTTTAGAAAAGAAAAATCACTGTAAACAAGCTTTCTATTGTAAAAACAATTTAGGGAAAATGTTAATAAATTGTAAGGACAAAATAGACAACGTGAAAAAATGTGGTGTTTATAAGCTAACTTGTATCATCTGTAATGCAGCTTATGTAGGGCAAACAGGCCGTAGTTTTAAATGTAGGTTAAGTGAACATGAAAGAAGTTGGCGGTTGGGTCATAATGACTTTCTATAACCATATGAAAAATCATTTAGTGTCAGATTTTTTAAATAATATTAACTTTAAAATTCTCTATGTCAATGATAAAAGTCGGAAATTAAATTCCTTAAAACAGTTAGAGATTATTTTGTAAAGATGCTAGCCTTGTACTTAACGATCAGGTAGAATTTTTTTCCAACTCGCCTCTATTAAACCTATTGTCAACCTCATGTCCATATGTACCCCACGCCCCCCCCCACTTCCACTCCCTTTCCTACTTCTTTGTTGTAAGTAACTGCTCTATGGAAACACGGAAACACGCTTGTTTTTCTAATAGGCCTATTCTTTAGTCTGTATAAGCTGCCTCGTCAATGCCGTCACGGGCGAAACCTTGGTAGGCAAGATTCAAAAATAAAAAATTTTAGAAATTGCAAAAAAAATTTGTTCGTTTTTTTAATTGAAACAAACTAAATCAACGTAAAGCATTGTAGATCGTTATAAACTGTTATTTATAAACCAACGTAAATAAATAAACGAAACTAAATTAAATTTGCGTATTATTATGGTAAGTACTCATAACTTACCATAATTTTCGTTCGGGTCAGCTAGTAGTTTCTTAACAAAATTTTAGAATTCACTATCTAAGTAGATTTTGCCCTAACCATTCTGTTTTTGTTATAAAAACAACAATTTGTGTATAATTAGTTACTAAGAAAATAATAAAATCGTGGTTATATTTCTGGTAATTTAAAATACTGCAGAACATAATCCGCAATCTTCGGTGCAAAAAAACCCAAATTGTCGTTTCAATATTTTAAACTCAGACAGAAAGCCCGGGGTTAACATTGCAGCACAAACCCAATTCCAACTTTGGGCTATTACATTTAGATTACACAAGTTAAAGTGCTGCAATTTATGCATTCAAGTTGGCAAATTGTCATCTTATCGCAGTACAAGAAGGGTAATTTGATTTTGTTTTGTAAGACGGATGCAATACGTTGTACGTTTCACATTTAAACTGAATGGATTTTACAAACGTTATTTTTAAGCCTTTATTTCATTGAGCCGTTTTATAAGTTAAACATGTATGTACAAGGTGATGCAACAAACGGAATTTCCTTTAAAACTAAAAATTCTAAAATAAATACAAACTTTTTTTATGGGAATTTAACTATTAAAATATTCTTTTTAAGAGACAGTAATCCAAATTATCAATGTCTGAAAATTACGTCCTGTAGGTGGCGCCCTCCTTTACACATGCATTAATCAAATCTGCTGTTGAGGTTCCCCATTGATCATTGCAACATCTAAGATGATTCATTTGCATTTTTTGTTTCGATTCATTCAATATTGGCCGAGACTGTAGACCCAACCCGACTCTTACTATCTTAATTGATGAAACCCACTGTCTTTCAATAATGGATAAACCCATTAACCTAGGAGGCCATCATTACAAAGCATTTAGAGATGGCACGATTTCCCAACAATTCCAGTGCAAGTTCCAACCTTTCAGCGAGCAATGCGCACCATCCTGTTGAAAAAAAACTTTCTGAGGTTGTGCAAAAGTTATCCGTACGGATGCAAAACAACATCGCAGCCACCGGAACATTACGATTCGAAGTTATTTTCAATGTGATCCATCTTCATTTTAAAAATTAAGTTTCAATATTTCCACGTGACAAAACTTACTCACTTTACTGCAACATGTACATTCATGAACTTTATTCAGTGTTGCTGTTCGCAGATTACGAGCTCACATGATCTGCGAGATGAACTGGAGTCAAATTATTTGCTTTAGATCATTACCATGAAGTTTTTCACTTTGAAAATATAATATAGAAAATGTACGCTATAACTCTATTCCTACTGCACATGCGTCAGGATTACGGTGGCTTTCTCCACAAAACCCAGATCCAAGTGGCGCTGTCCTTATCAACACTATGTCCTTACTGCGCATGCGTAAGGATCTAGGTCACAACTCTCCCCCTCCACCATCATACGCCGATATTAGTACATCTGACCTAATCAATCGTAATTTTAGTGAAAATATCAGATTATAAAATAATCTATTTGCGTTTGTTGTGCGAGTCCACGCGGTGATTGTTGAGCGAAGCAACCATGTGGAGGAGCCCTCTAATAATTACAATAAATATTGAAGTAAATCATAAGCAACAAATTTATTGTATTACTAGCTGAACCGTACGGCGTTGCCCGTGGTTGTTGGTATTTTCAGTCTTTTTGACGTAATTGTAATTATTTTTAAGTGTTCGTTAAATACCTGTGCGTATCCTACTGTGGTCATGAAAAAAAGTCTACGCTATTTAGGAAAGCACTAAAAATTGTATTACTGTAAACTACTATATAACATGAAAAAGCTTTAAATATATCGTTTTAATTTATATAGTTTTTACTAAGTTTGACTTTCACTTAATTTCATTGACAATGTTGCGAGCACCTACGGCCTTAGAGGAAGCTACGTACCAAATTTCATTCCAATTAGTTCTTATAGGGATTTTTAGTAACTTTGACCTCCCTCCCCAAACCACCCTAAAATTTCGAATTTCTTTTAACCCTTTCTTAGCGAGGGTTTAAATTAGCTGGGGGTTGTCGAAAAGATATTTGAATCACTTTGTAACATCCGCGTTAATTTAGGATGTAACAAACTGGTTCAAATAGAGTTTGTAATTTTAAATGTATAGGCCTAATTAGTATAAGATATATATTGTTTAGTATTTAAATATACAATATACAGTATATATCAAAATAAAGCTACGAATGTGATATTTTAATGGCATTTAGTTTAATTCAGCTGGTTTGTTTAGTTTTCAATAAAATATGTTTAAACTCGTGTATGTTTATGGTTATGCATGGTGTCAAATAATTTGTTTGTTTTTATTATTATTAATAGCGAAAATATGTTTTGAAAAGTATTAAAAACTTCATAGTTATGATATATTTTATATAAACAATATTTTAAGCAGCATATCTCTAAGTAGGCCTATATAGATATTTAATAACCAATGTTTGAGTTGAATTATAATTCTGTAAGCATTTTTATTTGTGTTTGTTTATAGTTTTTCAATCTAACCTTAAAAAGCTGTTGGTTTTGAAGAGTATTAAAGTAATTATAAATTTGCTAAGTAATGTTGCTATGGTAATACATGTAAACAAACATAAGCTTTTTATACGAACAGCTGTTTTTGTGAGCTATGGTTTTGAGTTCATACAATAAATGCTGTTCAGTTTCTTCCAAATTTAAAACTTTTTCGGGAAACTTTTCAAACTTTTCTTTACGTATAAACCTTCTATGAACTACTACAAACATTTTAAGATCAAAAATAGCCAAATCGGTCCAGCCGTTCCCGAGTTTTAGCGAGACTAACGAACAGCAATTCATTTTTATATATGTAGATTAATAAATGATATTAATAATACAAGCTATCTCTTTGTTTTTCAGTTACACTCTATAATGCGCAATTTTAAACTATTGTATATACAATATTTTAACAATCTATAATGACGCCATTTTAAACTATTGTACATAAAATATGTTAAAC
>JAGFPH010011861.1:0-12099 GCA_018207615.1 Philaenus spumarius | reverse complement strand
GAATTTCTTTTATAAAACCGCCACCCAGTATTTGCCTTTCGGTGCACTGAGATGCGAAAACAAACGGTTTCAATAGATTTCCCGGATTTTAGAGTCGTGAACAAGTATTCTTTCAGTTCAAATAACGTATCCAAACTGATTCGTTTGCTTTGCCCGTTGTTATTCGTCAAATATTTACCGTCGAAACTGAATTTAATTCTGTTAGTTTTAATGCAGCAGCTTACAGTAATCTGCACGCTCGCTGAACAAGTAACAAATCCCGCCTCGCCGCATACACTGAAATGATAATGTATACGTTCTAAGAAAAGCGCTTTAGCTTCGAACGTCGGAGTGGCGGAATGCGTTATGGCAAAGTATTAACCCAAATAGAAGATCGGAAAAGTAAATTCTACTTTACTATTTCGAGTTGCTTGAAACAACTTTGGGAAGAGCATTTCTATATCTGTGAACTTCTGTTTGCCATATTATGTTTTGCAATAATTATTACTATTCTAAAGCTCTAGTCTTATAAAGTTGTAACAAGGAGTGACCAAGGTGGTACCATTGTATTTGGATACAGAACTCCGATCCAATGCAATATTTCGTTCCACTGGAAATTCGACAAAAGTGGCGCTATCTGTTGGGGAAACGACGGAAGCTGTGTGAAACACCAATGCTACCAATGATTTCTCCCTAGCGCTACCTCGTGGCGCGATCATGCACTATTTTCCCGACAACCTTTTTTCGGCACACAGCCCCCGTATGCATGCGTGATCTATTTTATTATTTATTAACCCATGTGTACATCAGTGTCTCGCGCGGTAGATAACTTAGCGCTACTAAAGTTAACCTCGCAAATGAGGACCGTATGTGTCGTTCTTATACGTGTGCGTGTGTAGTGTCTTTTTATGTGTTTGTGTTTTTTGTAACATTTAACGACCTCCAATGGAGCGATTTTTCATTCTGAGGATGGGACCACGGCCCCGAAACGCGTAAATTAAGAGTATAAAGAAGTCACAAGACGGACAGATTCATCATTTTATAGGTAACTATAATTTGCAGTTGTTATTAGTAAAGTGACTTGGATACCGAAGCATGGAATTTAAATCTTTTTAAGTGTTCAGTCAGTGTGTGGTATTTGGCTTTTATATACATAGATCTTAAATAATGAAAGCACTATTGTCATAATAATAAAAGATCTGAAATTATGATTTTAGTAACTTTGATCCCCCCTAACCCCTCCTAAAATTTTGAAATTTTTCATACCCTTTCTTAGTAAGCACCTATGGCCCTAGAGGAAGCTACATACCAAATTTCATTTTAATCCGTTCGGTAGTTTTTGAGAAATTGTGATGAGTGAGTGAGTGAGTGAGTGGTATTTCGCTTTTATACAGATGTATCGCCTATTCTCTCTTCACGCTCCGACTTGTGTCTACGCAAAAAGTTTGCGTGACGCGAGATTTCAGAAACATAGTCAAGCGAAAGTGCTCAACGTGAGAATAGAAGTTATCACTTAATTTTTTTTTTCACAATAATATCCTACATACATTGTTTAGATGATATATCAAAAACATTTCCCTTTAGTACGAACAATCTAAAAAAAATTGTTACTTCTGGTCCAAAAACGTGCTTCCAGTAGTTAGATTTTTTTGGCTAAAGAACTCGTCCAAGCGATTTAGTCAAACAATGTGTGCAACAAATTTGGACCAAGTCGGACTTAAAATGCGGTCGTTAGAGTGCGAAAACGCATATACATATATAAATAACATCTTTAATGAAACCCTAAGTTCTCCCCATATGGGCAATTATAATAACTCATCTTTCCTATGGGAATTTACTAACATCAAGACTTTGTTGCTTCCACCTTCCATTGCTGGTGTCTTTAATAAAAGCAAAATAGCAACAATTTCTTAATGAAAGTGTTATAGCGTTATTTACTTTTTCAATTCCATTCGCGTCTCAGGAAAACGATTTTGCGCGGATTATAAAAAATAATTAAAATTGTATTTATGTGAAGTTATTAAAAAAGTTCCATTTTCTTTTATCCTTCCGTTTTTAATAAAACTGTAAACACTATTAATGAGTTTAGTATCCTTTCCAAATAAAAATAAATCGACTTTTCGTCTTATTCAAATTAAAACGTTACAAATTAATTAAGTCTCTTTCCTTGTTTCAATTTATTTGTAGGCCTACTTACTGTAAACAATTATTGTATTTTTTCTCGTCACCTTATTTTATAACTTAATGGGCCAACACGCAAAATAAAATATTATATGTACCAAACAATTTCAACCAAGCTTGGCACACATATGAATTAATTACTATCTGGAAAAATGTAATTTGGAGTAAAACACCTGCAGCAATATAGCGATTGGTGGGAAGTGGATAATGTAAAAGCAATGGAAAACTATTGTTATTAGAGTCGCATCAATAGTTTGCAAGGTCAAATAGATGAATAGTGATGCACCAAAAATATTTTGTTCGGGAAAACTAAAAATGTGTCCTTAGTAAACCATTTGTATTTAAGCTCGTCTTGCTATACAATAATAAAGTTACATTAAAGATGGTGGACAAAATGGTTATTCATAATGCAATGCAATGTTATAACAGACGGCACACCCTTTGTATGTTCTTTATTTTGAAATGTAAAACCGTTTTAATATTTTTCGCGTCTTTTTAGATGAGGACCGCCACTAAAGTTGAATGCAGGTAAACATAATGGCGGCCCTGAACGTGTTGAAATAAATCGAAATATATTTTCATTAAATTTTTAGTTTTTTATTGGCCTATTTTACACAAATATCTTCAGAAATAAATTCTCTACAAAATATAATTCGTTTGAGGGTTTATACCCATTTCACAAAGTTAATGTACTAAAACCCTACAGAAAACATTTTTTTTTGTTTTGAGACCAAATTTTGCGTTTTGGGTCAAATATTGTAACAATTACTGCAGTTACAACACTGGGACCTATTTTATTAAATTTATATGCTCATTTTACGTAAATTAAATTAAATTTTACACCTTAATTAACGCCCTACATATTTCAATAGGGATTCGTTTCTGTGAGTAATCTGAAACACGGGTGAAATCTTTCACCAGCTGCAACTCTCAAACGAAGCATTTTCAGACCTATGAATATATGAACTTTTTTCATTATTTTTACCAGTAGAATCAGTTCAGAAAGTAGTCGGAACGTTATAAAAATAACTTATTATTTTAGCTCAAAATAACTTTAAAATATTTTGTTTCTTGAGTAATTCTGGGTATTGTTGACAACTACCAAGAAATACATTTTCCTTTTTTTTTGTCAATATCTCTGTTGTCCTTTGAGCTACAGATAAAATTTAAAAAAACACTGAGTTTGTCATTAAAAAAGTAAACTTTTTTGTCTCTTGTAATGTAAAGTTAGCGGTTTTTGAGATATTTGACATTAAAAATTCTAAAGGGTCGCCATTTTGAAAACAATTAAAATAATGTTCTAATTTTTCGTACAGTGATAAAAGGTTACGCAACAAATATGTGTACAAGGTTTAAACTCAATATCTTTTCTACTTCCAAAAATATTAAGTATTTTGTATAAAACACATACAGACAGACAGACTGAAAACGGAATGAGATAGGACACATGTTATATTACATTTTTTGTTTCTTTTGACATGCTGAATAACGTTATAAAGTTTGTTCATATGGTTGCAAGATTCCCTGTATAATAATAGGTAAAATATGTAAGTTGTTTAATGACTAATTACAGAACATGACAAATCCAATGATTATATTGTTTGGCTAAATTAAACATCTGCCCGATATGGTATTATAACATAGTAACACTGTTCTCCCTGAATCCAATAACTTTGTATAAGAAGGTTGACAACATAATAAAGTACAGACACATTTTCCGTTATAATGCACAAAACGTGACTTCCCTCTAACACTTATTGCTGCTTGCAACGCAGTACAAGCTGTGGAAATAAAAGTGCTGTAAATATTAACGAAAACCGAATAAAATAAGAACACATTGTTTAGAACTCAACAATGTTTTGTTCGTTGACATCCTTATTACAATTGTTTGCTAATGATCAGCTAACTTGACGCTTTCGTTATTTACTTTACTCTCTATTATAGAAAAATCGTGTCATTGGTATTACTACATAATACACATCGGGAAACTTTAGTTTGAAAAAAGTTTTGGTCGGTCCGAGATTCGAACCACCAGAGTGTATAACTATAGACTAGCGCCTTAGCCGGTTAGGCCGCGAACGTATTGCTAGTTTAGTATATTTGAGTTGGGTATATAAGTGTTACAGATTGTTACTATGTTAAGATGGAAAGAGAGAGAGAGAGAGCTGACCCAGTACAATATTAAAGTATCACCGATGACGTCACAGCAACTGCCTTTCTTATCTCTTAACTTTGAAATCAACAATCAAGTAACCTACGGTTTATCTACAACTACAGTATCAGTTCTCAATTGTTCTAGGTTGGAGTGAGTCATAGGTTTATTGGCGTTCAAATTGTAATCAAACAAATTGTATGCGTTTATTATGTATTATTTGTGCGTAGTGCGTGTTTAGTTATCTTTTTGTGTCGATTTAAAATGAGTGATTTACAGTCCTTGTGATTATTTCAAGTAAGTCTAGGCTTTTTCATTATTATTATTAGTTACAATGTGAGTATTAATACATATTTTTGTCGTACTGTAAACATACAAGTTTCTTTAATAAAATTATCCTTATAGGATTAAATCAACTCCTATAAAAGCGAGTGTACGTACGAGCTTACGTGGAGTAACATTTAAAGAAGAAATAATATAACCTGATTTCCCCCATCATCTGTAATACGCAAACAAAACCTAGCGTAGATTATACTTTGGGGTTATGTTTACAACTTCAACCAATAATAATAGCCTATAATATTAATAACTTCTAAATCATTTGATCTATCAATATGAAACAAAAGGAAATTAAAAGATAATATTTTTATCTTTCTTTAAATACTAAATATAATAATATACATGAACACAAAATCTTAACAAATATTCCTATAGTTTTATAGTCCTTATAATTATACACATTTACCGAGTTAAAAATTCCCGTTTAGGTAGGCCTAAATAAAGTGTGTTGTTTTTTGTATAAATGATGTATTTCTGATGTGTGTCTAATTAATCCGCCTGTGATTTTTACGGGGATTTACTAGTGTAAATATAAAAACTAGGGACTCTGCCCCTGGACACTTCGCTCGCAGATGGGAAATTCACCAAATAATCGCGTTAATCTTTGGCTAGTTTTTACATAGGTTTGTAAAATTATGAAACCAGGCTTAAATATATTAACAGTAATTACAAGATTAATTTATAACATCAAATACATGCTTTAGAAACGTGAGAGGCTTTCATTACGATTTTAGTCCTAGTTCTACTATCTTCTGTCAACTAAAGTTTTGAAACCAGGCTAGTAAAAATTATTGCAGGATTAACATAACCTCTATACTATGTTTCAGAAATGAGCCAGGCCTATTTTACAAAATTGACTATTTGAATTTATCCATCTTTGCCAAGTTTACCTTTTTTTTACGAAATAGTTAAGTCAGGCCCAATTTATTCTAATTCCAACGTGTTAAAACAGTATAAACTAGTTTGTTTTTTAACAGTAATTAAAAACTATTCAATGAACAGCTGATAAAACAGTATAAATTGGCTTGTTTATAAACAGCTGTTTTGATAGCTTTATTTACTATTTCCTTGTTATTTTGTAACCAACATGGCAACCCTAAGACAATATGTTAAAATTTTTCAACTTTTAAATTAGATTTTTTTTTTTAAAGCGTTTTTACACGAAATACAACTATATGGGTGTACTTAAAAATCAAAACTACACCTAAATACAAAATTTCTTTGAATTCGTTAGAGCCGTTTTCGAGATCCGCGATAAATACAAAGATAGATATAAAGATAGATACAAGAATTGCTTATTTAAAGTAATAGGATGAATTAAGCCTAAGTTAGTGCTTGGTAAACATTTTAAATGTTTTTTTGTAGCACATTTCTATTTTGTTAAATGTGCAGATGTTGGTGGCCGTATAAATTTGATTTTTTAATTTCTGAATGTGCACAATAAACTGATTCTGAAACACAAACGATTTCAGCGGTGACAGATATTATAGAAATTGCGAGTGAAAGCAAAGCCACAAAATGTTTCTAGGTTCAGCCATTTTTGCAAGCTATACCTCTAAAGAAAACAAACTAACTTCACTGACCCAAAAAGGGGAATAATATCAATTGTAAGCAAAATATAAAATTATAGAAATATAAGTGAACAATGTTTACGTGGGCTGTCTTAAGAACGTGTAATAATAACAATTCAGCACTGAAACCACAAAGACGACATTTTATGGAATCAATTAAAAGAACATACACTAATATTGAAAACGTTGTTAAATTAAACAGAATTCTATAAAACAACCCAGAACTTACTTTAACTCTCTAATCACATTATGTTTTTAGATTGTAAACATAGGCTAAGTTGGTAGCACTTCTTACTTTACAAAACTCTGGCAACACTGTTATTTTTATCGGCTCAGCAAGATGGCGAAAGTTCGCTATGGCAATTCAACTTTTTCCATTACATATTGTGTTTCCATTAGGCCTACATATTTTTATTATTGTGTTTTCATTACATATTGTGTTTCCATTACATATTGTGTTTCCGTTAGATATTGTGTTTCCATTACATATTGTGTTTCCGTTACGTATTGTGTTTCCATTTAATTCTACACAATGAGGTTAGCTTACCTAGGAGAAGGCGGTGGTGGACTCGCAGATTTCTTGAAGAAGGTCCGTATTAGGGCCAAAACTTACTGTCTGATTTAAGGTTTGAAGATGGTGCAGGTTTCAAAAACTTAACTAGTATGACTCCGACTGATTTTGAGATGTTTTGGGGCCTTGTAGGTCTAAAGATAAAAATAAAAATTTACACGGTACAGAACTCCCATTTCTGCCGCTATTCGCCTAGCTGTAACTTTAAAATAGTTAGCAAGTGGTGATTCTTTCACAAGTTTGCAATGTACATTCAAAATTCCAAAACAGATAATTTCGCGAAAAATTATACTCTTCAATTAAATTTGAAATCTGTTCCTAGTTCCACGCAATAGTAGCCATCTTCTAAACTACACAGCTGACAACAAACCAGATCACTTCAACAACTGGACCGGTACTGCACTCGTGCTATATAGGCCTGAGCAGAATAAAACACTGAAGCCAGATGAGTCATTGTAGCACGCCCTCCCCTCGCATACTTTCTCGCCCAGACGAAAACATGTTTGCGTGTTTTCCATTTGGTTTGGGAAACAGAAAACAATGTATTTTGTTTTCTGAAACAAGCTAAATGTTTGTCATTTGTTTGCGAACTGTTTGCAGAATTCGGAAACATTTTGAAAACATTCGGGAAACATCGGAGAAACAAATGAGAAACACGAAAAACAATTGGAAAACAGACTGCAAACAATGTTTGCGCAAACATGTTTAGGATTTCCTCGAGCTTTGGTGTGCAAATGTTTTTTTTACCCAAGAGTATGTTAAACTTACTGAAAATAAAAACATAAAAAAATGTCGTCTAGTTTTTAGGAAATTGCATATTTTTATATTTTAGAAGAGTTGTTTTACTCCTGTATTTAGTTGTTATTTGTGATTATATTCAGTATGGCTGCAATTGACTTAACTATACATTATTTCCTCTTCGCACACAGTGCTTTTTAATGTTCTGTGTTGCCAACTTTTGAAAAAACTAACCATTTCAAATGCGAAATTAAATTTTTTATTGTTATCTATATATATAAAAGCGAAATACCACTCACTCACTCATCACGATTTCTCAAAAACTACCGAACGGATTGGAATGAAATTTGGTATGTAGCTTCCTCTAGAGCCGTAAGTGTCCAATAAAAAAGGGTTTTAAAAATTGGAAAATTTAGGTGGTTTTGGGGGGTAAAAATTACTAAATCACGATATCTCCAAAATTACCGAACAGATTGGAATGAAATTTGGTATGCAGCTTCCTCTAGGGCCATAGGCGCTCGCTAAGAAAGGGTTAAAAAAAAAATAAAAATTTTAGGGGGGATTGGGTGGATCAAAGTTATTAAATCACGATTTCTTCAAAACTACCGAACGGATTAGAATGCAGTTTGGTTTGTAGTAGCTTCCTCTAGGGCCATAGGTGCTTAATAAGAAAGATTTTAGGAGGGTTTTGGGGGTATCAAAGTTACTAAAATCATAATTTCAGATCTTTTATTATTATGAGAGTAGTGCTTTTATTATTTAAGATCTATATCTTATCTTCTAAAGCGAGAGATAATTGTCTGTCTGCTAAATGGATCTGGAATCTCCGTCTAAGGATTTTTAATTTTTTGATTTTATATGGGGCTTTTGGCCACGAGAAATCGATTGGAAATGGTCACCAGTCTGGGAAAATTCGTTTCCTACGTCTTTTTACTAAATTAAAAAGTGAAATTTGTCCATTTTAAACAATACAAAGCACAGCTGATGCAAATGTTTTCAATGTCATTACAATAATCATCTGTTTTCTTTTAAACGGAGCACAGCTGATGCAAATGTTTTCAATGCCATTACAATAATCATCTGTTTTCTTTTAAACTGTATTTTATTAGAGGTAAGCCTAATGTTGTATCTATTTATAGTTACCATGGCAACGAATACTTCTGCTAAATAAACATACCCTTTATTTAGTTGTTTAATGTTATAGGCCTAACCTAAACGATGTTCACGGAAATTTGCAATAATAGTTATTGATGTGAGCGAACTAGGCCCTGCTTATAATCGAGCTTTAGCTCGGTCCCCTGGTACTATATATAAAAGCCAAATACCACTCACTGACTGAACACTTAAAAAGAATACAATTAGGACGTTAAAAAGACTGAAAATAACAACCACCGTACGGGTCAGCTAGTGCGTTATATAACGCATTATAAAAAATATTATTTTATTTACTACTTACTTGCTAATTAGTTTAATTCCAATATAACACTTGGAAATACTGAATAAAATCTTAATTTTGCGCCGTCGCAGATCTGTTTCCCATTACTAAAGATTAATCAATTTCTTTTGTACAAGGATCCTATATTTTGGATACATCTAGTTCTTTAGTTGCCGAAAACTGCAGTAGAACTACCGCAATTGAAACATTAACTGATTAACAATTAGCGATAAATTTGTTGTGTCACGCTAGTCAAATTTATAACCTTTCCAGACACTCTGACTGGAACAAGTGGTTGTTTAATTAAAAACGTATATTTCATTAAAGTAACTCACTTGAATATTAATAAACTTGCAACACAGTCAGTAACAAACTAGAACCGCTATTTTCACTTAACAAAATAACAATGTATAATTAAATTACTCTCGAATATAACAGCGATTTGCTATTTATAACAAATTAATGTTTTCACTTGGAGTACATTACAAACTATATATATTAATTTGAAAAGATTTTTTGTAATCCGAGTGAGATCTCGAGTTTTATTGGACCGATTTACTCGCAGTTGGTACCAAATTAAAGGTAACTGTCTGTATATTTGCCCATTTTGCTTGGATTTCAGTTATTACCCCACTAAATTTTCTAAATATGGAAATTAAAATCTCTTATGGCAATTTAACATGGGGTAAAATTTTAAGCCTATTCCGAGTGATATCTGGAGTTCTATTGGGCCGATTGACATGCGGTTTGTGTTAAATGAAAGGTAGTTAACTCTAGATTTGCCCATTTGCCTTAAAATTGTACTATTCCTTCATTTAATATTTAAAAAAATGGAATTTAAAATATTTTCTATTCATTAACATTGTATTTATTGATCAACTGAATATAATAGCACAGAACAGCTGATTATAACAGTACATGTTTCGTTATCTTGAGTTCTATTGGACATATTATAATAGCACAGATCAGCTGATTATAACAGCACATGTTTTATTATCATAACATAGTTTGGTTTTGTTGTACGGTAGTTAACTTTATTGAAGTATGTTATGTTTAATTTTGCTGTTGCTTAATTATGTTTTCTGTTTATAGTTCACTAGCCCCACAGTGGGGCAAATTGTTACATTTGATCTAGCCTTAAGAAAATGAAAATAAATATAACTTAATTATATAATATACTAGCTGACCCGTACGGCGTTGCCCGTGGTGGTTGGTATTTTCAGTCTTCTTAACGTAATTGTATTCTTTTTAAGTGTTCAGTCAGTGAGTGGTATTTGGCTTTTATATATCTTAAATAATTAGCCCAATAATTGGTGTTTTAGTTCATTGTAGGCCTAACCTAAAATTATATTCAGTTTTTGATCAAAATCAGTTGTTGATCAAAATCAGCTGTTTTAAGCTTTTCATACGAACAGCTGTTTTTTGTGCCCCTGATAAAATCAAAAGAAATCTTTCTTCTTCTTCCTTAAGATTGACCTTCCATAAGATTAACATTGAAACTTTGAGGGCCACTGGGGCGTAGCCCTAATGTCCTAGGACTTCGGTAAATGGCCTAAAACCTTCCCAGGGTTAACCTGTGTTACTATGCAAAATTTCAAAGCAATCGGATGGACGGTTTGGTAACGCATAAAGGACAAACATACAAACAGACAAACGTACAAACAGACGGACATACATTGAATTTTATATATATAGATTAGTTACGTAGGTGAAACGTATAATTGGTGATGGAAATGTCTTTTTAGATGTGTTTTCTTACTTTTCATATTTGACTCAATCCTTCAAATTAAACGAAATATACGTAATTAAATCAGTCTATTAAATCAGGTAACTAGGCCTACTCCTAACTTGCTAAATATTCGCAAGGGTCACCAGAATTTAAAAATCATTAATTGTTTTGCGTTTTCTGTTTAGTTTTAGTTAAAATAACGTTCGAGATTCTTAATAAAGATTACTAGTTTTGCAACTATTAGGCGTAATCAACTGTATCTAATGTTTTCGAAAAATCATTATTTATGTGTACATATCTCGTATACAAATAAACATCCTATCATTCACGCAAAATCTCTTTCTGTATTACGCATGCGTCAGGATTCGGGTCAACGCTATCCCCACCACCCTACCCCGATCGAAGCGCTTCTGTCCTAAACAATCCGTGAAATATCAGGGTGTACAATAATCTCTAAGCATTTGCTGCGATTGGTGAGCGAAGCAAACAGGGGCGGGGCCCTCTAGTTAAATTGAAAATGATTTAAAATTAAACAGATATTTAACTTCCGTAATTTTGTTTTAAAAGCCGCAGTTATTATCCCTGATTTAAAAGTTAGGGACACCATTCAAATTACAATTTTTGTATTCATAAGATTTTTTTAATTTCTGTGAAATATTTACTTTTTAACTGAAATGATGGTAATCCATTAATAAAACGAAAACTAGGGAGTAAGCTGTTCTGTAAAATTGCATGACTTATCAAAGAGTTACTCTGATAATATTTGTAAAAATGCATTGAAATGAAAGTTTATACATAAAATATAGTTTTAGCTCATACTTTATGTATACACATTTGAGTAATTAAAGTCTTTTATATTACGAATAAATGGTGTTTTACAGATATGCAAAACAGAACTTGTACTTATTTGCTTCCAGCTTTGTACATAAACGTTTTGTTTTATATATTTATTCAGCCGTTGACAGAGTATTCCATTGTATAGCCGTAGTTACTACGAGAAACTTACAGAATTACTAATTTGAATAATATTAAAATTACATTTGAAACGTAATTTCTCTGATTAAATAAAAACACACAACAATCAATGAATTATACACCAACGCGGTGAATCATAACAGTGTATACATAATAAATCTGAAAACTTATATTACAATAACTTACATAGATAAAAGTCTTACATACGAAAGTAAGTCAGTAATATCCAAAACAGGAAGGGATAAAATATCAGAAAACAACACAACATTAAGAGGAGTCAGATGTCCCTATCTTACTCATGTTAATTTGGACAATTTTATGTAAATTTTTCTCAGAAAAAAAAAGATATCAAAACAATTTTTTTTTAATTTTAAAGACCACATTTTTTCTACATTTAAACAGAGAACTTTTTAAAATGTAAATAATTTG
>JAGFPH010011860.1:21604-32687 GCA_018207615.1 Philaenus spumarius | reverse complement strand
AGAGAAATAATTTTGTTATTGTTATTATATATTTTTAAACCACTTACCAACTTGCAGAAGGCAAACAACAACAAATAGGTGGATCCACAATGCTGTTTATAACCACGCTTACAATTAATTAAAAATAGCAATTTAGTGGCGTAACGGCAGCTCTCCAGCGGGGTATTGTTATCATCAGTGTTGCCATCGCCAGGAAAATATCCCTACAACTTACTTAATCTTACATCACTGTTACTTTCGGATTCTTTATTTTGTATTTTTTCGTAAAATTGTATTTTGTATATTTTTCCAGTGTAGCGGTTAAGGAAAGCTTTAAAATGATGCTTCATTCATGTAATTTGATGATGTAGTAAGAAAGTTATGGCGTACCGACAAAAAAATGGCCTTGAGAAATAATATATGCGATAACTCATAATTCCGTTGAAAATTAAAAGATTAAATAGTATATAAATACCTTAATTCCTTGTACTGCTCGCAATCCTGTTTTGGTCACTTTCTATACGGTGACGTACGTTTCGCTTATTTTTTCAGGCATTTTCAAACCGTTTATAAACAAATTTAAAAAATGATTTGCATTTGCTTAATGCGCGTAAAAAACTATAAATTATACACAAAAACTCCACAAACATTAACACAAAAACAAACACACGTAATGGGGCATGAATATGCCGATGTAGTTTATTTTAAATTAGCAACTGTAAAATGTAGTTTGTCTTAGTACTGAGACAAGGACAGGCCGGGATGCTGTTTTTATAATTTGTCTATGGTATTATCTATATCTAGTATGTATTTAACTAGATTATATCGCAAAGTAAATTTAATCCCAAACATGTTAGTTGAAAGCTTCTTACTGTACGTAGTAAGAAAGTGGGGTGGCGGAAGTGAAACAAACGGTAGTTTGACATTCTAACAGGATAGGAGTTTCTGGTTTGGATATTACGTAGAAAATTACGAAGATATTATATAATAATTCGACCACGCCGCTGAACCGCTGACGTGAGTTGAGCAAATTTCAAAAATTAAGTTTATAGGCCTTTGTTTTAGGGTTTCAAGCCAACAATTTGGGAAAGAACGACTGTGCTGAATAGCTGCAAAAAGCTTCGCACGCCAGTCCGTATATTGGGAGTATCTTTAATACACACTGCATTGCGTGCTCCGCACGCCATTCCGCGTATTGGGATTATCTTCAATACACAAAGCATTGCGTGCTTCGCACGCCAACCACCGTATTGGGAGGATCTTCAATACACAATGCATTGCGTGCTTCGCACGCCAACCCCTCGGTAGAATCCACCACATGGCTTTGAAGTTTGAACCGGGTACTTCTGTGGTATTTTACGTTTTGATCGATTTTGGGGGAACCAAGCGAGCTATAAGGTCGCGTAAAAAAACAAAATGTGCAGAATAACATCCTACATTTATATTCATTTTTTATACAAATTCATTCTCGTAGGAAAAATCTCAAAAAATAGTTACTTCTGGTCAAACAACGTGCTTCCGATTGTTGGATTTTTTTGGCTAACGAACCCGTCCGAGCGACGTAGACAACCAACATGTGTGCCAAATTTGAACCAAATCGGACTTAAAATGCGGCCGCTAGAGTTCGAACACACACACACACACATATATATATATATATATATACATTATATAATACATGATTTGTAATGACATCCCAAAACGTGTTCTGGGGACCATGATCGGTGCTCATTTGCTACTCCCGACCTTGGGTCTTACCATAAGGGCCACTGCAATAGCTCATTTTTCCTATGGAAATTCGCTAATAAAACAAACAATGGAAGTGCAATCTAGTCATAAAGAATTAAAGGGTTAAAAGATTAAACTAAATTTTTGTCAGACTGTACAAACGTTAGATTATTTGGAGTACACAAAATGTTATCCCCGATAAAGTGGATTTAACACTTTCCAATATCACCGTTAAATATAACAACCTTTGACAGTGGTATCGATAACTACGTTTTGTTAGGTTGGTACGATTCCATTGTATCTAGTATTTATTTTGTGTTCTCTAGCGCTTATCGCGTAAGCTTAATCGCATCAGCTGTTTAAAATTAGGTAAAATTCAAACGCAAATAGTAATTTATTTAATTCGAAGCCGTAATGGCTATTTTTTTAGAAATTTCTCATTGTTTGTACAGTATTAGAGGTTATGTTACAAATTATCTGTACATATAAAAGAAGACGTCCTGGCAGACTGACGGATGATTGAAGGACTGATTCATAGTCAATTAGCAGCTATTTTTTACATTTTGTATATTTTAAATTTATAATTCGTATTTTTGTTTTATATTTCCAAAGGCTCAATTTTTGACTTTCTATATACCGAAGTATCAATTTTTTAGCGAATCTCCATAGGAAAAATGAGCTATTGCAGTGGCCCTTATGGTAAGACCCCAAGGTCGGGAGTAGCAAATGAGCACCGATCATGGTCCCCAGAACACGTTTTGGGGTGTCATTAAAAATCATATTTTATATATATGTATATACATATAATATGTGTTTGCACTCTAGTGGCCGCATTTGAAGTCCGATTCGGTTCAAATTTGGTACACATGTTGGTTGTCTCCGTCGCTCGGACGAGTTCTTTAGCAAAAACAATCCAACAACCGGAAGCACGTTTTTTGACCGGAAGTAACTATTGTTTTAGATTTTTCCTACGATAATGATTTTTTTTAGAATTTGTTCTACAAATATAAATGTAGGATGTTATTCTGCACATTTTGTTGTTTTACGCGACCTTATAACTCGCTTGGTTACCCCAAAATCGATCAAAACGTAAAATACCACAGAAATACCCGGTTCAAAGCTATGTGGTGGATTCTACCGTAGGGTTGGCATTGTGTAATGAAGATACTCCCAATACGGGGGTTGGCGTGCGAAGCACGCAATTCATTGTGTGTTGAAGATCCTCCCAATACGGGGGTTGGCGTGCGAAGCACGCAATGCATTGTGTGTTGAAGATCCTCCCAATACGGGGGTTGGCGTGCGAAGCACGCAATGCATTGTGTGTTGAAGATCCTCCCAATACGGGGGTTGGCGTGCGAAGCACCGAATGCATTGTGTATTGAAGATAATCCCAATATTCGGAATGGCGTGCTATCCATTTTGCAGCTATTCAGCAAAGTCGTGAATAGACCTATTTCCCAAATTATTGGTTAAAACCTTAAAACATAGGCCTATAAACTTAGTTTTGGAAATTTGCTCAACTCACGTCAGCGGTTCAAGTGCGTGGTTGAATTATTTTCAATTGTAAGGCAAATGTTTTGTTAGTGTAAAAGCATCAACTACATAAAATTGTTCTCTGAACAAGAAAATGTATAATAGTATAGGCCTATACTTTACTCAAATGGGTTACATTCTATGGATGTTTGTTTAAATGTTAATGAACGCGAGTAGTAAAAACGGGCTTGGCATTATTTATAGTAAAATGCAACTGCCGGATGTAAGGTTAAATTCAAATTTAAATTGTTTTAATAGTTTGTAAAAGGTTCAACATTTATAACACGTATAAAGCCGAGCACTACTTACTCTAATATTTAATATTTGAAATGTTGTAATCACAGACTACTTTGTTCAAAGTTAGCACATAAAACCATCGTTGAAAATTGTATAAATCATTGATTAATCTGTGGCTTACGAAGCTTGTTGGGGAAGGGGGGAGGGGGTCACAGAAAGGCAAAGTTTACTTCAGAGCGTTATGATTTGTGAGCGTTCGAGGTCGTCATGACCCGCATACTGATGGACTCAAGATAAATGGATCTGGGAAGAAAAGATTTTATTGAAAGTTGGGTTGCTGTTCTAACTGAGAAGAAAGGGGGGTGAAAAAGGGTTTAGTGCGACGTGAGGGTGAGAAAGGTTAATTAATGTGTAGGCTCTTGGGTGATAATTAATGGTCGAGTATTAAAATATCAGTAATACTAGAACTAGTCTATAAAGGTTGATTAGGCCTACTCATTGTAAGTAATTCGGACACTGAATTTTTGTAGTAATAGGTATAAAGTGTATTCCAAAAAGGTTGTTTTAAGATAATACAGGGTGAGCCGTAAGAACCGGTATAAATTCGGGAGGTAATAGGGAGCATAAAAATAATTCGATCATCGATGACTTGAGTTGAGCGAATTTCCAAATCTAAATTTATGTTTTAGGATTTCGACCAACAATTTGTGAAATTGGTCTACTCACGAAGATGCTGAATAGCTGCCTGCTTGTATGAAATATATTAGTAGCATTTGTTTGCACCTCAGCCTCCAGTCCAAGCTCACGCGCTGATTCGCTGATACGGGCTTTGCGAGTTTGCACCTCGACATTGCGTCCTCAGATACCTCACAGCGAGGTAAAACATACTGATTACTGTTACGGTATTTTACGTTTTGTTCGATTTCGGTGGAACCAGACGGGCTATAAGGTCCTGTAAAAACAAAATGCGCATCGTCAATTAACAAAATTTTACTGGACAAGTTACCAGTTTTAATATTTTACAATTGCAGGATTCAAACGATAATTCTAATTCGCCAAATCTGAAGAAGTTTAATATTCGATGTTCTTTAAAAATAGCGGAACAAATCAAATTGCAATATATCAGTCAAGTCGACAATATTTAACAAGTTTTATTGTGTTTAAAAAGATAGTTTTCTATATATAATAGAAACCAGAAATTGTCAAGCAAGTTAACCTTACAGTAAAGACCGCGAAAGAATACCGTTGAAGGACGGGCTTGTGTTCACCAAGACCTTGAACGCTCCAATCGCCTTAGTGCGACGTTGTCACGTTCTTCCCGCGCTTCTAACTGACTGCAGCTGACTCAACGCATTTATAGTTCCTTAAGGTTGTGCGATGGGTTTACGACATATTTTTTTTTCATGTTTTTTTGTGTTGAAAACTATTAACCTACTAACATGTTATCAATATAAATTAGACAAAAAAAAATACAACGAATATTTTGCGAAATATGGGCTGTAAAAGTGCTCATTTTTCGACTTCTTGGGAAGAGTTCATCTATGTAACGGTTGAGCGTATGAAAACTAAATTTTTCAGTTATTCTTATTAAAATATGGTGATAAAAGTCCCATATTCTATTTTTTGAAAAATCACGTATTTCAACATTTTAAAATATTCAGTGAATTTTTACAAACGTATTAAAATAATTTTTAAGGTGAAAATTATAGCGTTTTAATCTATAACTCTTGAAATTTTTTTTACAAAAAACAACATAAGTTTATCTCAAATCCTTCAAGAAATAAACTCACCCTTAGGTTTTGGAAACCGCCTTCAACAAAATCGGGACGCAACCCTGCGCTCACTGCTTACCCATTCCAATATTTCTCCTCCTTCCCCTTTTGCAAACCTCCCCAGTCTACGCTCTCTTGCTGTGACTGCGGATGTTGGTTGTTGTGCCGAATCGCAAGGGTTTACAGAAAGCTTAGTCATTCAAATTGTATGGTACTGACATCTTATTGCAAGGCATCTTTAGATAGATCAAATATTGACGAATCCCATGGTAGCTTTATAATTTTGATCAAAATATTACTGTAGATGGTCTGGGACGTTGAATAAGTGGGAAATAACAGTACAATTAATTGTATTCGAATCCACGCGTGGAATCAGGTTTACAGAAATCTACAATTTTAAAACGACGATTACATACGTAAATATACGTTTTAGAAAGAAATTATAAATACGAAAATTAAAGTTTGATACATGACCTTTCCAATGGTGTTTGTCTTTTTGAGATTGAAAGATTTTTAAAGGGTCAAATATTCAATACAATCACTCGTTACAAATGTGTTGGAGTGACGGTACATTATGTACCGTCTGCCGGTTCTAGGGTTAAAATAAAAAAATATTTTATTGTATTAAATTATTTTTGTTTAATTTTTATCAAATTAATTTTTTCTGTACTTGTTTTTCAAGCAAAGTTTAGTTATTTTCTTCTATTTTAGTATATTATTCTAATCACGTTATTTAACAAAGTTTAGGACATTAATAACATTTAGTATATTATATCTCATTGTAAAAGGTAACGTCTAAAGTTATAAAAGAATTAAGTAGCATGCAATGCAGTTTTCATTGATTATTTTGTGTATTTGCATTTATTTCTACCTGGCGAACAATAATTTCAAACTCCCAAAAAAGTGGGTCTTTTATGTATGTTTGTAACTGCATTTATTTCTATATTGTAAGACATGAACTTTTTGCGATATGAAGCCGTTTCCAGACTTTTCAAACACTCTGAATATAGAATTCTCAAAATATTGTTTTACTTTTAATTACTTATTTATGTATACACGATAATAAACTTTAAAAAGAGTAAACAAAATTTAATTGCAACATTCTGTATAAGTTATCATAAAAATGTACATAATAACTTAATTAAACCTATTCAAGCAAGAAGGGCGAATTTCGAGTTATTATAGGTCTACTATTGTTACAAGAAGGCCTAATACTTGATTCGCCAGTTTCATCATTGATTGATTTTTGCGTATTTTTAAAACAACTTTCGTTTATATTTAATCCTAAAGACATGCAAAGCATTTATTATTTCTGTAATTGTATTATGTAACCAGAAGTAATCAATTATAATCAACAAATTCCCCAGAAAACAGAAAAAGCAACTAAATTCCATGTAAAGTGAATGAGGATTAGAAGTTTATACTCGCGGCCACGAAATTAGGCGGGTGATAGAAATTGCGGTGTTGCTGGATATGTAACTAGCCTAGCGACGGAAGGTCGAGATTCGCCTACTCCACGCACGAATTAGCAACACTAAGGCATTGTCCTGCGTGAGCGACGGGGTGCGAGCGACGCGAAAATAACAAACTGGGTTATCTCCCAGGAGTGTCCTACACTGCGATCAGAGCGATAAAGCGATGTTTGCGCGACGCGACAAGAACAAAATATTTGTTTCAAATCGCCTCGGTCGCTCCGTCGCTTGTTCATATTGCGTATTTCCTGAGTGCATCAGATACGGAGTAGATCTACAATTAGTTGTCACTGGTTTTTCTTTGTCACTTTTTTATGCATTTAATGTTATATTTTCCACTTTTGTATTGTATATCATTTACTTTTCACATTGGTTTTGAATGTCATGTTAAAACTGGGCATCTTTGTTCAATTTTTGGATGTATTTAATTTATATTTTTTACTTTTATATCACATGTGTACTATTATAACACAATTACATTACTATGCATATACAAAACCAGCTAGTTAATTCTCTAAACAGTCGTTCTTCCACGGAGATTGGTTTTTGGAAATTCCTTTCTTTATATTTTATTTCACCTCGTATAGCATCAGCGATATAAAAAAATGTGCTTGGTAGCATTCCAGTATATGAATGAAACAACTCAGGTTCATTTTGACAGGTTTTCAGTTTATGGAACAGGTGGTGATATTCTCCGTAACAAGTCCCCTCTAAATAAATATCATTAGTCGGTTTCCTACACAATTCTTGAGCAAGCACATATTTTAAGTAATGTTGCTGACTGGCCTTATTTACGCTTTCATCGCCAGATCGCTCACACAGGACACAACGGTCGCGCGCCCGAATCACTCGTCGCTCGCGTCGCTCGCACCCCGTCGCTCACGCAGGACAATGCCTAACCGTGCAGTGTTGCCTTTCTGCCTGGCTACTCGGTAGGGATAAGCAATGAAATTGTTTTCCTATAAAAGTGTTATCGACTGGCACAGACTGTTATTAGTTATTGTAAATGGTATTAACTGACTTCGTTTTTTAACTATCAAGTTGTTTATAACTTTACAGTTATTGTAACGTCCTAATTACCGGTAACGTTTCAAATTTATGTATATTTTTGACAAAATGATTTGTATGTTTAAAAAGAAAACAACATTTTTTGACTGTATGAGAATAATAATTTACAATATGTTCAAAAAATTAGTACCAAATAAATTTAAATTTATGTTAGATATTTAATATTTTAGCGATAAATAGGAATCCATTAGGCAAAACCTATATTGGGCATTCCTACAAAAGAAAAAGTTTAAAATGTACTCTAAATAGAGTCACTTTTATAAATTAAATATAATTATAAATTAATATAATTACCATTTAGAGTGTGCATCGTGATGTTGCCCTCGAAACTTAAGTTTATGTATGTGCAGGTTACTTGTTGTGTTTTATGTGTTTTTAATATAAATATTTAACGACCTCCAACGGAGCAGATTTGAGTTAAACTGATGATGGGACCACGGACCCGAAACGCGTATTAACTTATAAAATAAACGAAGTCACAAGACGGATATATTATAAAGGGTAATTATATTAGTTTAAAATTATATTTAATTAATGATTTTTCTTTAAATTGGTTTTCCTATAAATTTTAATTAGGCTACTGTACTTTGTATACAAACAGAATCACTTATAAATTTTGTAAATTATATGTAAATATAGAATAGGCTACTGTAAATACATTGTAAAAACGAGATATAGGAAAATTATGGGAAGTAAAGTTGTTCACGACCATGGTGTCTTCAATCTCGCACATGTTTCCTGTGGGGTGTTAAATGAACAACAAAATGAATAAAGGCTTAAAAATACTTTCTTACGAAAATACAATTTTTAATTATTTTTTTATTATTAAAATGTAGCCTACATTTCTTATTCACACACAGTACGAGTTAGTTCGCTTCAGGAATTAACTAAAAAGTCTAAAAAACGTTGTTGGAATTTTATTAAGATAAGAAAAAAATAACTGGAATTATGGCTTAACGAAAAAAATAATGGTATCATCATCATATACTATGTTAAGGAAATGTTGTCTATAAACATTTAAATTATTTCCTTTTTTACTCTTGAATATAAAATAGCAACTTACAACATTAAACAAGGGTTACGAGCTACGGTTCTCGCCGAGCGCCCGCGTGTCTTTGTTTTTGTTTCATACAGTTATGCATTTTACAACTAAACTAAGAATCTCATAAAAAAAAGTTTCGAACAAAAAATTTTATTCATACGATTTTCTACAACTTTACCGCAGACGAAATCTTCCTGACCAAAAAGACAAAAAAATCCTCGCTTGGTGAAAAATTCAATACATGGCGGTTTTGAATTAAATTACAATTTAGGTTTTTTATTTTTGTTAATTATTTGCTGCCGTTATAAAAATAAAAAGTCATACCATTGGAATCAGTAGCATTTTCTGAAGGCAGTGGTATAATTTTATTTCACTATGCCCTGTAGACAGATTCACAAGCTCGAGAGAAAGCACACTCAAAAATCTTTACTTGACGGGTGTATTTGTATAAATAACTACAGCACGAAGTGGCATCACCGCCATTTCTATCACCCGCCTAATTTCTTGGACGCGAGTATAGTTTGATCTGTTAGATTGAGAAATTGAAAGAGATGTTTGCAGAGAGAGAGAGAGAGAGAGAGGAGAAAGGCAAGGTGGTGGGAGAACACAGTTTCGTTCGCTACTACTAGCGATCCAGCGCCAAAAGATTGAAGCTCTCTCAAGGCTGTCGCGAAACTGGCAAGACCCTCGCTCAACCTTAAGGGTCTTCTATACCTTGCTCAAAACAGCAAAAATATGCACTTCGTATTACCGTATTTCGGACGCCGTTTTCAACCTAAAAAGTTGTGAAACATCTTCAATTGTTCTTAAAGGCTTTGTGCTTTTGTCTTATACCTCATAATTGAAAGAAATCGATGGCAACTCATTTTAATCAACAGTTTAACTGAGTAAAAATCGATTACTTTTAACGGTTTTTTTGGGAGTTTTAAGCAATAATTTCCATATTTTAAGCTAACACGTAAAAAATATAAAGCCTTCTTTATAGCTTAAAGTAGTTTCCCAGATTATTAATTTATAAAAAGAATCCGAAACACGGTAATACGAATGCATGTTTCAACGATTTTGCGACTTTAGCCAGACCTTTCCCATTGAAATCATACTGTACACTCAATTTTAAGTATTTTACGGTATTGATAAAATTTTAAGTCGACTCCTACATCTTAGAAAATTTTGTACAAAATAAAATTTAGGAAATCGATTTGGAAGCAATATGTTAGGTCAAGCACTTTTAAATAAACATTTTTTCGAGATATTAGTAACTTTATGTCGATTTCTTTCAACACGTTTAGGGTCGCCATTTTGTTTTGGGTTGTCCGATTTTTATTTTCTTTATGTCATTTTCCTAGTTTTAAATAGACCTTTAAAATGAGGTATCACATGACCATACTTCCCATTTAAAAATTTTGAGTTGCCCAAAAAATCCCCCATTTTTAGGGGACACTCAAAATTTCCAATTGCTTCAAAAGTACTTTCGGATAAGTTAGCATCGTTTCCCAAGGGATATTTGTTTGTTTTAACAAACACAAAAGTTAAAGGAGGGGCATGGGACTTTTAAGACACCTGGTATATTTAGTGAACAAGAAACCAGCACTACAATTAAAAGTCATGAATAATTATTTACATTTAAAAATTTTCACAAAATTCTTTAAAAATAATTTCCAGATGCATTCAGATGACATACCTAAGCCTCAGAATTGATTTCCGGACTCATAGACATCGAAAAAGAGCGAAACCCCGATTGTGTGAATTTAAGGTTTTCCCGAATTTTGCTTTATGAGTTGAAAAAATTTCAAAATCAGCTCAATTTAGAAAAATCGGTGTTTTTTGAACTCAGGGATTGATGTTCTACAACTTTTAGGGAGGGGGGTAGTGATAAAATTTGATGTTGGAAAGTTACAGCACATTGAAAATGGGTAAAACACAGTTTTTGGCAAAGTTGGAAAAATTTGCTGTTTTTTGGATCCCCATAAAAATCAAACTACTGGACCAATTTTGAATATTATTTTTTTAATCGACGCGAAATTTTGTCCTCTTTAATTTACTACAGATCTATTTTTTACATAATATGTACCGTTTTTTAGTTATAAGCGAAAAACTGGAAAATGTCCGAAAATTTTGAGGTTTTTTGCCCCCCAAAAGTTGTCCCCCCCACTTTCGAGGTCGCAAAATTAGATTTGTCATACTCACACCATACCAAACGATACTAGAAAAAAAATCTTTTACCGCAATTAATGTAAGCTGAACCCCTTTTT
>JAGFPH010011860.1:6116-21504 GCA_018207615.1 Philaenus spumarius | reverse complement strand
AAATCATCGCGTAATATTAAACGACACAATGTATACACAATAATACTCTACTACCGATACTTTTACGTGAATAAACGTAGGCCTAATGATGTACTTTTTTTAAATAATAAGTTATAAGTTTATTTATTTTACATAACACTTGTAAATAGTATCAAAATGTAGTTTGTATTGTTACTCATGTTTGTTTCTTTATTAAAATAGTTATTATATCTATCGTTATAAGTTGGTTTAACGTTAATCGTGAACAAGAAACAGGTCCGCGAGCGTTACCGACATCAGACAGACAAAAATTGAGATAAGGCTTGTTTCGGATTCTTTGATGTATGAAACGTAAATAAACGAAAAAATCACACTATTCTCAACAGTCTACAAACAAAACTCTTATTCTATTTATATATGGACTAGCTGACACGTACAGCGTTGCCCGTGGTGGTTAGTATTTTCAGTCTTTTTAACGTAATTGTAATCTTTTGAAGTGTTCAGTTAGTGAGTGGTATTTGGCTTTTATATATATAGATCTTAAATAATAAAAGCACTATTGTCATAATAATAAAAGATCTGAAATTATGATTTTAGTAACTTTGATTCCCCCAAACCCCTCCTAAAATTTCGAAATTTTTCATACCCTTTCTTAGAGAGCGCCTAAGGCCCTAGAGGAAGCTACATACCAAATTTCATTCCAATCCGTTCGGGCGTAATTTGAGGATGATCAAAAACGCATTGAAAATGCAAGGAAAATGCAAAAATGGCTATTTCTGGCGTAATTTTGGGAGAATCTCAAACATTTTTTAACAGACTACTTTTAGGCCTTAAACGAACCTAAGTACCAAATTTCAACATTTTCTGCCAATTAGTTCTCGAAAAAGCTGAGAAAACGCAAAAAATCGCTAGAAAAACGCGAATATTGGGCGTATCTTTGGGATGTTTTCAAAATCCGTTCTTAGTGCGCGTCTAAAGGTCCAACTGAACATGCATGCCAAATTTGAACTCATTTGGTTCAGTAGATTTTTAGTTCTGCTGATGAATGAATCAGTGCCATTTCGCTTTTATATAGATAGATTAAAAAGTCCCATATCTATACAGTATTTACATGTTGCAAGTAATATAACACAAAGTTGTAGCGACCAATTTTGATAGTAAGTAGAGAGTCCCTTCCCCTCCAGCGGACGGCGTCCCCACTTTCCTATATTCTTCCCTCCCGCCAGCGCATCGTAAAGTCCATGCTAAAACTGACGAGCTATACCACACAATAAGGATTACTATTTAAAAATATTTATTTGCAACCTCCCTTAACCGAATAAGAATATGACAAGAAAATCTTGGGCGTTAATACTTTTAAATCATAATTAATGTAGATTAAAAAAATGGTGCAATGTTTCTGTATATTAAAATGAATACACATGGAATCGTATGTAGAACAATTTGTAGAAAAATGGAAAATCTGAATTTCTTGGCTCCGCCATTTTGGATTGGGGCATCGGAGAAGGGCTTATTTTACACCAATATTCTCGTCTCAACGAGGGCTTCAAAAAAATTAGGTACTGTATCGCTTAATAAGGGTTACTATTTAAAATGTTTGACTTGCAACCCCCTTCCCCCTCTTAACCGAGTATGGTTAAAATTCATGCATACCCTTAAAAGGTGCAAAATTTGCCCAATATAACTTCTGAAAGTTTGGAGTAAATACGTGTAACAGGTTTAAATTACGAAAGGATGCTGAACTTTGTAACACTGTATGTACAATACAAAGGACGATAAATACGAGTCTAGGACCGAGGGCCAGTTGCCTAAAAACTTTGACGAGGGTAATTTGACAGCCAGAGGCTTGGCGGAGCGAGGGCCAGCCGGCTAAGGATCAGTGACCTGTTCTACTGTGCGGTGGGTGTGCGGGTGGAAAGGTTTTAATTATCGTTTATGTATTCCGATAACAGTATGATTATAATATTTATATAATTATAATATTTCGTCGTATTATCACTTTATATAATTAGAATTAAAAAAAACTATAGGACTTACCTAAACTGTTTAGTCATAGTATTTTGCCAATAACAGTATGATTATAATATTTGTATAATTATAATATTTCGTCGTATTATCACTTTATATAATTAGAATAAAAAAAAAAAATAGAGGACTGACCTAAACTGTTTAGTCACAGTATTTTGCCGATAACAGTATGATTATAATATTTGTATAATTATAATATTTCGTCGTATTATCACTTTATATAATTATAATTAAAAAAACCTAACCTAACCTAACCTAACCTAAAACTCTTCTATAGAAATTAGTTTAGAGTCGTACTCTATGCATTTAATCTTACCCCTCCCCTGAATCACTTCCGCTCTGGGGAGTCGACTGGTCCTCGGCCCTACCTGGCTGTTTTGACAGTTTTATCACCCCCACGGCAAAAGATCGGCTGGCCCTCGCTCCGTTTTCCGATAAATACAGGCCTAGAAAAATCATTCAATCTTTCAAATTACTAACGAATGTTTGATATTACATGTTTAATAATTGCTTCACTTTTTAGTCCACTGTTTTGGTCTGTTCTATCTTTCAGTATTCAACAAAAACAACCTTATTTTTTACTCCTTAAATACCGTTCCCTTATTCAAGTAATGAGTTAAGGTGAAGCCTTAGATCGAGCATCAGGTGGTTCAAACCCCCCTCCCCCCCTCAATCACCTCCACCGGAGTCTAAACCCTTGTCTCGCAAACCAAGGGGTGATTGATTGATTGCGTTCTAAATATAAGCCCAAAGGTAAAACGCCGATCGTTACGTCAGGCTTGGAGTACAGCTTGTAAGCGTAATGTACCCGGCCCGCCTTGAGTCGTGTTTTTACAGGGTATTTAAAAAACGTTGACTAATAATTCGACTACTTGTTCACTGCATCGTTTAAAACGTTACACTACTAATCGTAGGTCCTGAATTGCTTCCATGTCCGTCCGGCCGTCGTTTTGTTTTTTTTACTCAGATTAAGCAGCTGAACCGCTGAAGTCAGTCGAGCGAATTACCAAAATTTCGTTTATACGTTTGTGGGTCTCAACCAATTATTTGAGAAATAGGTCTACTCACGAAGGTGGTGAATAGCTGCATGCGTGCATGAAATAATATATTAGTGGAATTTGTTTGCCCCTCGGCTTCCAGCCCCGGCTCACCCGCTTGTTCATTCCGTTCGCAGCGGAAAAATTCGAGCTTGCACCTCTACCTTTTTTTCGCTAACGAACTCATCCCAGCGACTTAGACAACCGACGTGTGTACCAAAATTGGAGCAAATCGGAATTCAAATGCGGCCGATAGAGTGCGAACCCGTATATACATTTATATAAAGTTTTTACTGACACTCCAAAACGTGTTCTGGTTACCATGATCGGTGCTCATTTACACTCCCGGACCTTAGGTCTCACCATAAGAGTCACTGGATGAGCTCATCTTTCCTATGGAAATTGGCAAATAATAAAAACTTTGGTTAGTAATCGACATCATCCGTAAAAATTTTGTTCTATACATTTACCAGAAAATAATTCATTACTAAATCACCTTCTTTTGCTATTTAGACCTACTTTCTACTAACTTCCTACCACTTCATTTTCATACATTTACAATCCATCCAATTCTCGGCAACTAACCGTCAAAACAGTTTCCAAATATAACCTCTTTGCTTACAAGAAGAAGAAGAAACACCAGCTCATCGCTTGGCAACGATTCAAACAATCAGGTTTACGTAAAATCCAAAATGTGACAAAATCATTAGTGTTTGTTTTGTGTTTTATTTGTGCGTGTTTGTGTCGTTCGTCACATTCCTCACACATACCAAATTCTAGTTTACATAATATATTTTACATCTACTATAACATTTACAGTACTACTTGTGTGTTTTATGTATACATTTTTGTTTTAGTTGATTACATTTTTGGTCTACATTTAAGGTTAGTTTTTGTTATTCTATTTTACTGTGAAGTTTATTAGTTATTGAGTGAAAGATTTATTTATAAAAAGCCTTTCTCAAATAAATTGTGGCCTATCTATTTATAGTTTGACATATTTAAGGATAGGAATTGTTATTATATTATCTAATGTAACCTATTTTAGCCTAGCCTATGCTAGCAAAATATTAATTTAAATTAAATCTTAGGCCAAGCTCTACTTTAATTAGGCCAGCCAAAAATGAATGCGTTTGGTAGTCAATTTTTAAAATCGTGTTTTACATTTTACTAATTTTGTCCGAGCTATTAATTTAATTTTTATTGGCTTATTGTCCAGCTTTTGTCACATTTTGAAAGCGTGTAACAATTATGCCAATTAAATTACCCTACTTCGCTCACAGTTCAAACTTTTAAATTGTATTGCATTATATTGGTTATGCCTACATATTAAATTAAAAATATCATTAATATTTGTGTTCTAATTTCTTAATAAAAAAACATGCAGTCGGGGGACTGCCGGTAGAAGTGAAAACTCCTTTAGCTTTGATCGCTCAATTTTGGCATTGCTGAGAAATTTTTTTACGAGGTATTATTTAAAAAATATTGTTTGTTATTTATCAATAAGTAACAGTTATGTTCTATTTTACATGAAAAAGTGAAATGACAAAAATAATAGTGATAAAAAAATTTAAAATGTAATGTGCCCTGTATTCTAAAATAACAAAAAACTTCATTAACCACGCGTTGTGCGTTTTTAAAAATTTTGTAATGTTTAGGAAATAATGTACCACGAATTGTTTTATTTATCAATATAAAATACTATACATAATTATTTCAGTTATATTACATAAAAGAAAATAAATATAATATTTAATACATATATATTCTCGGTGGCGGTGGCGGTGTCGCGATCTCATAAATTTTTCCTCTCCCGCAAATGTATATACCACAGTATATGGGCCTACATATACTCGCAGTGGCGGTGGCGGTGTCGCGATTTCATACTTTTTTCCTCACCCGCAAATGTATATACCACAGTATATACTCGCCTATATACCACCTATATACTCGCGGTGTATATACCACAGTATATACTCGCCTATATACCACCTATATACTCGCGGTGGCGGTGTCGCGATTTCATACTTTTTCCTCACCCGCAAATGCTTTCTTACGGGGTGCACAACGTGCCTAAAGAAGTTTTACTTCAAAATTAGTTTGGATTTAGGTATAATGTAGGAATATAGGTGACATCACTGACTTATTTTTACACATGTGTCTTTACAAAATGCAAAAATTGATGATAAAATATACCCTTGAACAGTAAAATTATGCTTCCTCCAAATTGGCTGTGCAAAAAAATTTGGCTTTTGTCAAAAATAGAAGGAAAACAGTTTGAAAACCTCGGTTTTTTTGTTAATATTGAGAAACGCGGCAGCGTTCTGTCCCGTTAAATACATGTTTTGCCTATACATTAATAGTTAGGCTACTCGTGACATCAAAATTTAGGATGGCCTAAAACTGTCCTTGCAACAAACTGCCTTTGCAAACATATTCGATTTTCGTCAATAATACAACTAATACAGTTCGTAAACCTCAATATTAAGTCAGTATTTATATAAACGCGGCAGCGTTCTGTGCTGTTAATAATACATGTTTTGCAACGAATAACTTGTAATGTTAACATATAGCCTTTTAAATACTATCAGGTCCTTGCCCTAAATTGTCTGTGCAAACATATTCGGTTTTTGTCAATAATACAACTAACACAGTTCGTAAACCTCAGTATTAAGTCAGTATTTATATAAACGCGTCAGCGTTCTGTGCTGTTAATAATACATGTTTTGAAACGAATAACTCGTAATGTTAACATATTATAGTAGCCTGAAAACTATCTTTGCCCCAAATTTTCTGTGAAAACATATTCGGGTTTTGTCATAATACAACTAACACAGTTGTTCGAAAACCTCAGTATTAGGGCAGTATCTAAAAACGCGGCAGCGTTCTGTGCTGTTAAATCCATGTTTTGCCGAGCAATGAATAACTCGTAATGTCAAAGCATAACCTGAACACTATTCTTGCTCCAAATTGCTATGCAAACGTATTCACTTTTTGTCGAAAACAAAACGGTTTGATAACCTTGATTATGGTATTATTGAGAAACGCGACAGCGTTCTGTCCTGCTAAATAAAACGTCGATGCTCAGTATATTAACAAATAGGTATAGTAAATTTTAGTTAATTTTGTTTGTAGGCCTAACTTAAAAATTTGCAATTTAGCTTTAGTAATAGTTGGAACTAATTCAGTTGTTATTTGTTTTAGGTAAGTGAATCGCTACATTTTAACAAATATTGGAGAGACTGTACACGTGAGTGTAGTTTTTATTTTACAATTATATATACAGTACTCATTTGCTTTATGTACATACAGTATAGCTGGCCAAACGGCAATAATTTCCATATTTTAAGCTAACACGTAAAAAATATAAAGCCTTCTTTATAACTTAAACTAGTTTCCCAGATTATTAATTTATAAATAGAATCCGAAACACGGTATTACGAATGCATGTTTCAACGATTTTGCGGCTTCAGTCAGGCCTTTTGCATTGAAATCATACTGTACACTCGGGAGTTTTCTTCAAGGTAAAGAAGAGCCTTAAGATATCTATTTATACCTAATTTATATTTACCCATGAATAGTTCATTCAACAACAATTATATTTACATAGTAGGATTTTTAAACTAGAAACCGAAAGATAAGGAATGAGAAATGTTTTTAGTAATGCCGAGTTATGAGTCTGTTTCCGCAAAAGGGTAGTAGTTGCCTTCCTGCTGGCACCGCCAACTGGGCTGCCAATTACTCTAACATGGGGAGGGTATTATTTTGTCATCGCGACCAGAAAACGCTCCCAGACGCGTTCTATTTGCTGTCGTTGGTCGCGAGTCGCCTAGCGTGGCCGTATCTATATCGTTCAATGTTTTCCACTTTTTTCTTTGTCGCAGCGACCAGGGTGCTTATAAGTAAATACTACTAGTGAGGAAGGCATAGGTCTAATATTGTCTAAGGCCAGGAACACACGGGCCGGCGGAACCGCCGGCCGGTTTTTCCGCCGGATCCGGCGAAGTAGAAGTACATTGAAAGGCATGAGTCAGGACACACTGCGCCCGAACGGCGAAACGGCCGAACCGGCGCCAAAAGCGACCGGCGGTTCCACCGGGTATTCTCTACTTTGCCGGTCAGGCTGTTTAGGCGGTCCACCCCTCCAGCAGTGACTTTTGGTATTGTTGAAGGTGTTGGTGGGAATTTCCCTGATTTTTATTGGCAACATTGCCCTTCAGTCGTCGCTCAACCCTCAGAAGTTGGTTGTGTTGTGTTAAATAGTGTCATGTCTACGGATATAGATATTGATTTATTGATAAGTTTAGTTCATGAAAGACCTGAACTATAGGACAGATCTTTGGAGGTATACAAGGACAAGAACACAGCACGGCTAATTTCTTCCGTCTTGACAGTTTCATTTCTTTCTCACAACTGTACATAACATGTAGGCCTACTTTAAGAGTGAGGTTATGCTAAAGGATTCAGATTGTTTGCGTTTACGTTAGTTTCTGTTACTAATACTGAAAATTGTTGATTGGTTATGGAATGTGAATACAGAATGACTCGCTCTCTGTCTAATTGACGCATGCGCAGTGCTTACAAAATCAAACAAACAAAAGGGTACGAGAAATCAGGATCCTATTAGATAACCTAATACTGTTAATGACGTTGTCATGTTACGTATCAAATTAAAGCACATACTATAAACTTTACAACGAGATCAAACATCCCTCTACCACCATCAGTTGTAAATCTACGAGCAATTTTGTAATCGAAAACATTGTAAAATTAGACTATTTCCTCAATTTTGAAAAATCGATATAAAAAACTAATCAAATAAAAAGTATGTAAAAACATATTTGTAATGTTTTTAGTTTTTTTTAAAGCTTACACAAAAATCAAATAAATCTAAGACACGCCGGTTGAAAATTTATTTTTCTTAGCTTGATTTGATACGGAATGACCCTTTAGTTATCAATCATAGCTTGTATTATTAAAAATAAAACAACCCTATAAACTTTTTCACTAAACAAAAACAATTAACGTAAAACCTTCCTACACAAACACTCAACTGCGCGTGTCATATAAACAATCCACTAATCGATTATCCCTCGTCGACTATATTTCGATGGCAGATTTGATTGCTGTTTTAGTTTTACAAAAAGCAATAGAGTTTACCCGCTCTGCATGCTGATCACGAGATGAAAGTGTTATCGACGGCGATCGCACGGTTACACAATCATTAATTCACGAAACTGTTGGACTGTGATGTAGCTAATGTCGTGTTTCCGATCTGTGAATGGCGACTATTAATTATGGAGGCGGTGGTTTCCGATATTAGTGATTGCGATATTAACGTTGATTTTATCTGACGATCAGATCTCTCTCCCTCTCCATCCACCTCTCCCCCTCTCTCTCCCCCTCTCTTCTACTATTTGTGACCCGTCCAGAATGGCACAGTGGTTAACGGCGCTTGTCCAGTCTGTTACAGTTATGTCGAACCTAGTCACTGGTGATCGATTAATACGCCGATCCCTCGTCTTCAGTAGTCCAACATAAGATAAGAAAACCGTGCTTAAAAATTTACTGCTCATTGACACTGATATTTGATATTTTGACGGTTGGTTTTATTATTTTTAATATTAATATTTCTCTACATCTGTAAATGGTGACAATTCATTTTATTATTAACGGAGGCAGGGTTCCATTCGCTACCGTGACAGCTGTGTCAATGGGTTTAGTGGTTGGTTGGGTGTTACATAAAATATTGTAATTTCCCTTCTGTGCTTTTTAATGAATTAATTACATTTTATCGACTACAATCGTCTCTTTAAAATATCCAATTAATCGTTTGAAAAGAGTGAAAGTTTGTTTAGAGTCAAGACAAAACTTTGACGTAATTACTGATGTCAATGAAACTATTCTAGATGTGTGCGCGTTCCGTATAACATATGCTGTGTTTCATCATTGGCTCGCGTTTATATCTAACTATTGTCCGTTCACAGTTTAGTTGATAGCATTGGCCTTAGGCTTGCCGCCCTACTACCTGACCTAACTACATCGGCTCCTATTCACTACCACATTCAATTATGAATATCCTTATCTCAGTGTTTAATTCAAGATCCAAATTTCTTTATTTCAGTAACGTACCTCATGTTTAAGTAAACCCTATTGTGTGAAGTTTCCTAATAATTAGTTTAAATGAGTTTCATAAGGTTGATGTTTTCATGCGGGATAGTAGAGTAAGATCTCCTTTTCAATAGCATGGACAATGCCCGCCCTTGCTATCAACTAAACTGTGTTAAAAAAAAGACCAATGCCTTTTTGTCTGTTTGTCTGTGCACACGAATCTCCTCAATGGCCGAACGAATTTGTATGTAGCTTTCACTGTTTTATTAAAATAAGCTTCGGCTAACATTTAGTGTTCGTTTCATTTAAATCGGTTTACAAATAAAAAGTATACGACAATTTTTAAGCAGACAACATCTCGCGTGCATATGTTGTAACACTTGTAACAAGCGGCGCTGTGTATGCAAAACCCAAACTGACTGTATGTATCAATTTTGCATAAACGCGCCTGGAAGTCATCGGGACGAAATTGTGGCAGAACATCATGGAAGGTACAATGCCCCCGTTATGGATTAAGTTGTAATGATCTTATTTGATCAGGAATTCAATAGACGTGACATTGTATTGTACTCATGATGATCGCCTACAACGCAAATTCGAAACGCATGGGTCGAGACGGGTACAATTTAGGAACGATGCGTAGATAAGTAAATAATGAGCCGGACTCGTGAGAACAATATAGATGAAATAAAACAATAACACAAAATCTCACAACAAATAAGCCTAACAAATCAAACGCGTTTCAACGACAAAGTCGCCATCCCCAGCGACAAAGCCACAAAAGCCAAACAACTCAGATGCGTAGATAATAAATATTTGCTAGTATGAAATCGTTGGCAAAGTTAACGTTTAAATCAAATGAGTTATTGGGTTTTAGATACGACTTATAATAAAGGTTTAGACGCGATTTAGGCCTATTCCAAAAGAAAAAACCTAACCTAAAATTTAGAAGTGTATACAATCGACTGGTAGTGGAGATGCTCTGTGAAATATCATACACGTCAATTTAGTGTACCAACTCTGATCACTTTTAATCAGCTGTTTGTTTTAATTTAAAACATTATTTAAATTAGAAAATTGCATTTAAAAAAAAAATATTATTTGTTTATTCGTTCTATTACACTAGTATGTTTTCAATATTGCAAATATTTCTTGCATTCACTGTTTTGGTTAGTGAACTCAAATTACATGCGAACGATGCACGTAGTATGTACTATATATATATCAATCTAAAAAGACTTCAAGATTATACATAATGTACAAAAAACTTAATAAAAGATTTAGGTTTATAAATAGATGAACAAAATGAATGATATTTGTACATTAAAAATATGTGACCAATTAAAATGCATATCTCAGCCGACTAAATATGTTCAGTGTTGGTACAGTAATCAGCTGTTTACTGTAATACCATTCAACTTCAATTTATTCTATTTATATTTCATATAGCAGGCTTCGCTCGCAAATATGAATGTAAGGAATGCGTTTAATTCTATGATTATTGTTAACTTAAGGGTCTGCTCCAATAAACGAGACCCTTTTATCTAAACAGAGAGAGCACCGTATCTAAACAGTGCTATTTCTTGCAGCTGAGCGCTTTGACATTGCCTCATTTCAAACCATTTTATAAATCCATCTTTTGTAATTGAGTGTTGAAAAAAAACTGATTATTCTTTATAAAATTTCGGATCCGGCTTGCAAATTACTTTTCATCACTCCGTACCGAAAGTAGCTACTTTCGATGTCAGCTGGTAGCAACGAAAACGATCGTTTCCCAAGCTCTAATTTAGAGCAAGGGAAAAACGATCAGCTGATTTTCCCTTGCTCTAAATTTGTTTTCCCTTGCTCTCAATTAGTTTTCCATTTGCCCGCTACGCGCTCTGACGTCGCTTTGCCGTTTATTCTTACAATTTATTTAGGCTTATTATAGTAAATTTGTTATTATAAAAAAATGTTAATTGAGAAATATAATAGTTTGCATTTTACTGAGGTTTCTTCTTCAGCATTGTGTGTATTTTTGCGTCGTGATGAAAAGTACCGTTCATAACTTGTACCGAAAGTGATTTTCCGGCACTTGCTGCAATTATTCCCGTACTCGGCTTCGCCTCGTACGTGAAACACACTTTCACATGCTCGGCTTCGCCTCACACGTGAAATTCGATATTCCTGTGTTCGGCTCCGCCTCACACATGAAACTTGGGCGCGCACCGGAAAGTGCCACTTTCGGTACTAGTAATGAAATATACTATTTCATTATTAATTGTTTATTGTGTTAGGAAAACATTCAAACTTTGTACTTACAAAATGTCAATTACATAACAAAATAAAAGCATTTTAAAAAATCTAAAATGCAAAACGGATGCGTATTGTAGTTGTGCTTAAAATGAGACCTTGCAAACAATTTTATGATAAAAAATAAACGAAATAAATGGTTTGAAATTTACCATTGCTCTTACGGGATAAAAATCCAAGATGGCCACCACTACAGCAGACCCTTAAGGCCTAGATACTTGTTCAGGTATTATCTAGTAAACGGTCAAAATCACGTTTTAAACCAGTTTGTTTCAACTTCCGAACAAGGTGCATTTTACGTTTAAGAGTAACCTACATATTAACTGGTTGGTTATGAAAAATATATGCCCCTTAGACGCAAATAATTAAATGCAATTATTGTCTTTCGTGTATAGGCCTATAACTTATGTTCCAAGTTTCAGGTCATTCATATAAATTATTATTTATTTCAAGGGTAGTTATCCCATTTCACCCCTAAGGCCCAATTATTCGAAATGCAGATGGTTTTCTTACTTGTATATCTTAAGAATAATACATAGCAAATGTCAGCTCTTTTCCTTGTAGGAAGTTAGTATAATTTATATAATTTATTGTATAGGAGTAGTAATCCGACTTTAACCTGTCATACGGTAATGACTGAAATTCGATGGGTTTACTTTTCTAACATTTATTTATCAGCTTCATGGGAAGTCAAATAATTAACTTACTATTTTAGGGATTGGTATCCCTGTTTTCAGCTCTTTAAACGAAAATAATCAAAATGCAAGGGCTCTACATTGTTCAAAATTGTTTTGAAAAAAAAAACAAATTTCAGTTCTCTATTTTCACGGGAATTAAATGTGTATTGTTTTAGTCTAGTTATTATCAATTTTGTTCACTTAAATGTTAGTAATCAACATCATTTTGACGGCGTTAGTCAACTTGTACCAAACTAATTACCATGCCAAATTTAAATCCGATCCGTCAAACAATCTGGGCGGCCATAGCGAACACATATACAAATGGGATCATGCGTACCCACTGACTATTCTTCTTCATTCTATATACAGTAATACTAAAGGCATCCGTCCCTGCTCGCTTAGCTCAACAAACTGCGCGAGCACTTTAGGCGAAGCAAATGCAAACAGATTATATTATAATATGATAATGTAGGGGGTGAAGACTGATTAGACAAATGAGTCATCCTATAAGAGTTTTTCTTTCCGTTTTAAAGTACGGAACCCAAATTGAAAATTCTGTTTTCCCATTAAGCTTAATAATTACAGTTTCTGGTTTTTAAAACATATTATGATAATATAATTGGAGTATTATCTCATCAAATTATTAAGAAAATCAACGATCGCAGTGCTAGCAGTCGCTGGCCGCTAACTTTCCCCAAATAACCCTCAGTACGCATGACATAGTCATGATATTGATTTGTAATTAAATAAGAGGAGAAAATCAAGTCCGTAACTACATTAAGTACGCGACTTGGAGACGGAGGAGCGCCCGTAATGGAAATGAAACCTTTGAACACCTACAAGGAGGCGAGGTAACCACATCCGGGCTAAACGATATGGTAATGGAAGGCTAAACATAAAGTGTATGCAAATTTAGAGTACTAGGTCTGGAATTATATTAACAAGAACATTATACGTAATTTGCCTTTGACTAGAGAATTCTTGTTGCAACGCCTTTGATGAGGGTTCCAAAACAACCTGATGATTTTGGGATCCGTAGCTGGATTACGTCCGTTTTATATTCAAACTAGGGGAGACATTTGTGTGCTTCGCACGCCTACTGGAGCTTAGCTGATCATGTTTGTAGGATAAGTAGAACACAGATAAATTTGGACGGAACTCTAATCGTTTTGAGCCAGGGAATTTGGATCTGAAGTCGTTTTTGTGAACTGCGAGTGATGGTAAGGTTCAATGTCTACCAATAATCATTTCATGTAATTGTTCATATCTTCCAGTAGAGCCGCAGTATTTTATAGTTGTGTGATATAAAGGCTCCACCTGCTTGTTTCGCTACTAACAGTAAAAGGACATATTCATTTAGGAAGCTCATGCCACTCCTACAGTTAACCTTGATTGCTTTCTGTACGTGACAAATTAGGTGATAAAAATTAGTTCCAATTTCGAGGGGATAACTGTATGTTATAATATTAATATTTTTACATTCAATACTATATATGTATGTATACAATATTAAAACATTGGCATAGCATTTATACTTTCATATCCATTAAAAAAACAACTTGCATTAATCATATATTGTGCGTAGTTTTCCCTTTAATTCTTTTAATGTTACATTTGAAAAATATACAGTTGTATGGATAATACATCAAGTTGATGCAATCGGTATAGTGAAGTGTTAGGCAATAATTTGGTTTGCATAAAATATATATTGCCAACATTCCGATAAAGAAATTGATATAGTATGTAACAACAGATATTTTAATTTCTACACAGTAAACATTTCTCATTGATTTTGTAATTTTTTTGTTCGTAATTGCATTTATTTTGTTAACCCAACTTAGAAAAATTGGTTGGTTGGCTAATGAATTTATTTATATACATTCAACAATATAACATGTGTTGGTTCAGTCTGCGCCTAATTTAAATTTGTGTTGTTAAGCTGGTAGTAAGAATCAGCCACTTTATTTGTTAATTTATGCAACTAGTTGCTGTTTTAATGCATTAAAAAATGTTTTTGTATGTCATGTTGGCTAGTCAAATTCAAAACATTGTTTATCATTAATCCAATATTTTGGCAAATCTAAAACCAGAGCCCTTTAATTATCCTCGTTAACCATTGAAATGGTAGTTGTAGTTTTTAAGAAATTGGGGACTAAAAAATGCTTGCTTTTGTATTAAAATAAAGGTGTGGAAGATTTTGGGAGGGTTTATTTTATCGTGGGTAAGGCTGAGGGGTGTGTTGTGAATTTACGTGTAAATGTTGCCTCTCCGGTGAAGTCAACTTAGTCGAAATATATAACGTGAGGAGGATAACCTCAGCCTCATCTCAAAAGCATTCATTTCGCGATGCTGCTTTCCGACTTTACATCAGCAGCGTATTGTTATCGCAGTTCCCCGCGGATTAGTACAGACCAAAGTGAGTTTTTGTCCATTCCGATTGGACGTATTGTTCCTGGAAGGGCGGTAATGGCAGACTATTGTGTATTTGATTAATAGAATCCAACGTCCGGACTGTCGGTGTCGAGATAGAATCGATGAGACACTACGTGCAGGTCGTAGGACAAACTTGGAGGACCGAGTGTTTTGATGTTATACTGGATAGTAATAACACACAGTTCATACAGACACTATATAGGCTGTGCTGCACCTTTAAGTAGTACAAAAACTATTGGGCTTTGTATTGTAAGGTACAAACTTTGTAACACCGAGAAACTCGTATATAGTATGAAAACAAAACATGTACTACATGAGAGGATTCGTCATTTTGTTTTATATTTAGACAAATAATTTGTTACCTATTATTGGACCTGACGAATATAAACTTATGCTCAATAACTTAAACGATTTGCTTGTTATACAATAAAATTTCAAGCATTGCTTAAACCACTAAGGATTTGCGTGTTTCTCGTGAATAAAATATAGTAAATGCTAGCATTTACTAGCATCATCATGTGATTTTTTAAGGTTACTTCAACCATAAAGGCTTTTCTTCTCATATTATTGTCTTAAAATTTCTAGCATTGACTAGACTATTAAGGATTTGCTTAGTTTTAAAATGCATTTAATATAGTAGATTCTATAATGTACTAACATCTTCTTGTGATTTTTCAGGTTGATTCAGTCAAAAGTGTTTTCCTATATTAAAGTCATAAAATTTCACAATCGTTTGTTTGTTTCTAATGAATAAAGTATAGTAGATGCTAGATGAATTTTAATTTTTAAGGTTACTTCAACCAATAAAGTTTTTTTTCTCATATTAAT